>CP045908.1:1433074-1460440 GCA_013387185.1 Caligus rogercresseyi
AGTTTTTTAGTAGCTATCAATCAAAACCTTTTTTCCAATATATAACATTCAGTAGAGGACAATATACAAGTTAGATTATTAATAACCTTCTAGTGCTCCACATGGCGAGCTAACTGGTATATTTTCTAAACAGATCTTATATGAATAGTTTATTGGTGCTTTTTTTTGTGTTTATGAAAGCTTACCCCAAATTTTGAAATCCCAGTCCCAGGTGCCATGGCCGGGGCATTCAGTGATTTACAGCAGCCCTTCTTAGAGGGAATTTAATTTAATTTTCTACTTTTTTGTTCTTTGTGATAGTTTATCCCAAATTTTGAAATCCCAGTCACCATATACGAAAAAGATTTTATGCGAAAAAAATATTTTGATGGATCAGGACAACAGTTTGCATGACAAACAATTGTTGCCTTAGACATAAAGTCGAATCCCATAATCCGACTATACCCTTATTTCTACAATTAATATGTATGCTTAAGAGAATGCGTAATATACTTAAAGAAACTACTCATATAATTTGAACAATCTTAGATATTTTATATTATACATATTTTTCATAAGTAATTAATATATTTTGCAGTTTAAAATGCATTCCAACTTAGAGAAGACGGTAGTTATATTTAATATCCACAAGAAGTACTTTCTATACCAGGTAAAATATGTTATCATTTTCCGCCTAGGTATATTGTTTTCACATAGTTGTATTTCTTACAACGGAAATTCCCTCACGCCAAAGAGCACTATTATTGCAAGCATGGAATATTACGGTAAATTCATAAATATACTCAGGGACAAACCCAAAATGCAATGGGTCACTAAGACATATCAGTAATAGCTGAGTCATAAAACGAAAACACCAACACGAGTATGCTATATATTTAAACTGAGGAAGATTTTTTTTACACATTATATATCGGGTGGGGAAAAGTTTTACCGGTCACTTTGAGTCCCAGGTTTTGTATGGATGCAAAAGCAAGCCAGTAGATTCTGTGGAAGTTGAGACTCTTCCACAGAATCATAACTCGAGACGGTCCTGGGGTTCTCGTCCATGTCCTTGGCCACAGACCTCATGGTATATATATATATATATATCATCTTTCATTCTATTGCTTAGCGTTCCTATTTGTGGGGACATCAGCAAGGTTTTTTACGTACATAAAATATATACATATATAATAGTTATAAAAGGAAAATTGTGTTTAATACAAAATGTAAATAACCATTATAGTTTAGGGATTTACAATACGTAATGAAATTTTAAAAAACCTTGTTATAAACGTTAGGATAAAAGTTAGACCTCATCTATTTATCGATAATTAACAAAGGCAGGAATCACATTAAACCAGGCTGGTGAGGGTTCGCTTTTTTTGTGTTCAGTGTTTTAAAAAAATAGCGTTCCGTTCAATGTTTTTGCGTTCAGCGTTCCGTTTGCGTTCAGCGTTCAAATATTTAAAAAAAGTGACGATGTTTTTTTTTTTGAAAATAATCTCCAGAAAAAGTGATGACGTTTATTTTTTTAGAAAAGAATTCCCAAAAAAAGTAATGCGTAGTGATGACGTTTTTTAAAGAAAAGAATTACCAAAAAAAGTAATGCGTAGTGATGACGTTTTTTTTAGAAAAGAATTTCCAAAAAAGTAATGCGTAGTGATGACGTTTTTCTAATAGTTTATTGAATAAACTAATTAAAATAAAGTTTTTTTAAGAACAAATATGTAGTTATTTTTACATACATATGTTCGATTCCACATCTCCCTGATAACCATGGAGCTATTAATTTTCAGATATTCCCTATTATATTTTATCGCAAAGCGGAGACCCCTGCAAAACAATGAAAGATTGTTTATTTTGCTAAATTGATTATACTGTTCCATAATTATTATCATATATATTTATAAGTTCACTATTTCAAACATCTCTAACTCTCATTTATCCATTATTTTTCAGATAATCCAAGTCATCCCGAGACCTTCTCCAATAGGCCATCAAACCCCCATGGAATGAAGGATCATCGAACATGATCACCCAATCAAGCCTCTACAATATAAGATGTCATTGGCATCAAACCATTAAGTGCAAAAACTTCCAATGACTAATAGCAAACAACACTATTACTAAGCAAACATCAACTAATCATAAAACAACAACGAATAGAGAAAAAACTTCTTCCATAAGAAGAAGACGACGACCAAGCGTGTCTTGTGTTGTGGTGACCCTTGCCCTTGTAAAAATCATTTCAGGCAGCTGTTGTTAGACAAGAAGAAGAAGAAGAGCTTCCACCGTTTTTACCTGGTAAAAGTGGTCCCTTGAAGAAACAACAAAAGAAGGTGTGTAAGAAGAGTTTTTTACATGCGCTATTTTCCCCTACAAGAGAAATGATGCCTGCCTGGTAGTGTTAGTAGTACTACTGTAACAGCGGCAGCTTCAGTTACTGCTAACAGCATATTTTCTACTGCTGGTCTTCTTCAAGCCCTCTGGTTCTTCATCATATACAGAGAGAGGTAAATAAAACGGCCTGAAAATTACGGGACGCAGTAAAGCGATTGCGCGCTCCTAGGACGCAAACTGATTTTTTCTTCTTATTTCTTGTGAGGCTCAGTAGGAGTCATCCGACATTCATGGAAGCAGGGAACCTGCGGCTTTTTTAAAAATAGTTTTCCTTCATCCATAAGTAGTGAACCATCTACCCAACAACAATACAATCCCCGGGACATCAAGTGTGTCATGCGCAACTCCTCATCCGGAGCACGCCCCTTTAATATCATTACACACAGAAAATAAACTAGCTGAATTTGGCTAATTAAAAACCCATCATCATTCGAGAGATATTACAAAATAAAATATAGAAGAAAGAATGCCGAAAATCTTTGCCTCTCCGGCATCACTGAGGAACCCAGGCCCGGCTTCGACAGCTGCAGTCAAGGGGGATGATGGAGGAATCGGGATTTGGGAAGCCTTCAATCGGGTAAGGGTCTATTATGGTCATCCAATTAACGAACGCATATTTTACAGCTGAATATTTTATATGATTATTATTTGTTCCTAAGAGGGCCATCAGGTCAACTACCTCTGGTTCAACTTTCTTTACGCACCGTATAATAAAAGAAAGAGTAGTGTGTTAGAAAATAATAATATATAACCTTGAAGAAGCAGTAAAGGCATACGCAGAAGATCCGTTTATTTTTACTCACACAGCGGCATTTTTTTCTTTTTTTTACTTACTCTCTGGCTTTGCACGTACTTCTTTATAGTCCTTCCTCAAGGCCTAACCTTGACTTTGTATTATTATTATTATTATCATTGGTTAAACTTTCACCACCGAGGAAGAAGAAGAAGTAGAAGGGGGGGGGGGGCTAGGTGGGTCATACCCTAACAAGCTACAACAGAAGAGGCACAAACGCAGAGGCCCTTTTAGAGAAATTCTTACGTAAAAATAATATGCAATAATCAGTGGTCTTACGTAATATGCTTTCTCTTTAATTATATATTTAAATTTGCTGGTCCAATGGTTTTATAAGATTAACGCCCTTGGCAATAATAGTATGCAAGTATGTATTGTCTGAAAAAAGAAACGATGCTCTAGGGGGGGGGGACGTTAGGAATGAATGGGAAGATGGGGATAGAAAGAAAAAGGATGACATATCATATGAACATCATCATGGAAGAAAAGGTATAAGAAAAAACGTCATAGAAAAAATGGTATAAAAAGTAATGACATACAAAAGAATCGGTCATAATAAATGATGTATCAGTAAGTAGACTTGAGTAGAATAAACACCTTTTATCAGATTGTCCAAGTTTTTTATATATATTTTATAAAAAGTATTTGTATCTGCTCGTAAATGATTTGCCCCATTTTATTATTCCTATCAATTACTGTTTTCCCCTTTATGCCATTATTTCCTATCAGGACCATTTTTTTCCAGCATGCCCTTGACCATTTTTCCTAGATCCTTTCACTCATACACCAAATGGACCCGTCCCTTTGAAACCTAAAATCTCTTACAATAACATGTTTATAAGCAAATAAAAAAGTGCTCTGGCTTTTTTTTTCGCCGCACCTCAAGTTTGTCTCTGGAGAAAGTGGCGTTGTTGTTGTTGTTTTTCCTAAGAGGGGAGCTTGAAGGCATGAATTGCAGTTTTTTGGTTGTACTTGTTTGTATGTTGTGTTTATCGTATGCCTGTGTTTGATATCATTATTGCTTTAAGGATGTTTGTTTGGAATAAAACACAAATAAATAATATTATAAATAGAGATAAAAAATGTTTTGTGAAACGTGATTGGTTGAAAGAAAAAGAGAGTGAATAGTTTAAAAAGTAGTAAGGGTTTGAACATTAGCCATCAGAGAGCAGAATCCCTTAAATAAAATAGGAGATAAAAAATGTGATGTTATGTGAACGTGATGGGTTGAAAGAAAAAGAGAGCGAATAGTTTAAAAAAAATAGTTGGCATTACGCACTAAAGTTGTAAGGGTTGAACATCAGCCAATCAGAGAGCAGAGTATCATCCCTAAACTACATACTTGGTGTATCCTCTTCATGGGTCCATTTCATTTGCAAATCCTTTGAATAGACTGTTCGTATGTCACATATCATATTATTATTATTAAAGTAACAGATCATACTTTGGGTGAGGAATATGTTTATTTTTTTGCTCATATGTGCCGATAAATGGAGCATTACTATCGCAAGTATAAAGAGGAAATGTTTACATATGAAAAAAACATGTTTATGGGTGAGTTCGCAAGAAGAACCTTTGTTAGTATTATTATGAATGCTTTGAGGATGTTTTGTTTTTGCTCACACACATACATAATAATATTATTATTACTAAAAAACAACTGAACTCTCACTTTTTCTCCAACCACCACCACCATGACCACCGCAACTTTTGGTAGCCTTGAGAAGAAAAAATATCTACAGAAAAGAAGAGGATATTTATTATCTCTCTCTCTCTCTCTTTCTATGTGTGTGTGTATGTGTGGTTTGTATACATAAAAACGTTTTCTTTTATAACATCTTCTTCCCCCCCCCCTCACCAACGGTCTTCCTTCGTTCTTAAGGAATTCTTTCTTCTTCTTTCTTCAAAAAGTCTTTTTTAATAGGTCAAATTATTTTGTTATAAAATGACATATCCACGTCATTGGCTCTTAATGGAGTCGTAAATGATGATGGTGTTTTGTTGTTGCTAACGAATTATTATTCTTTAGAACCATTATAGCTCTATGGCCTTTTGGCTGATACTTATTATATAATATATATATATATATAATGTATTACAGGTTATGTCCTGATTAGAGAGATGGAATCATTTTTACAATAATTGTATCAAATGAAACCTAAATAGTGAATATTATACATTTTGAATCTTAAAAATACAAACAAACACAAAGAAAAATAACACAAAATAAATTATTTTAAGAAAAATTAAGATTATTACTGAGATTCAATCCAATTTTCCTTATCGTTCGTCGTCATCAAAAACTTGTCGTTCGTCGTATCGTTCGCGAACGACAACAATGAACGAGAAATCAACAAATCTGATATATATATATATAATATATATATATATATTATAATGTAATATAATACATTAATGTCCGGTGAGAGAGATGGATTCATTTTTGCAATAATTGTTGTAAATAAAACCTAAATATAATGAATATTATATTTTAAATTCTCAAAAACACAACACAAAAAATTACAATCACAAAATAAAATAAATTTATACAAATTAGATTCAATTCGGGATATTTTGAGTACTTTTGGCCACAATGAAGGCCATCGCTTAAATATAGGTCAAGAGTTATAAGGATGAGAGGCTTCATATTCCCGTTTTGACTCTTAAGGGACCCCAAATCACTAATGAATATTTATTATTAATATTAATGCGGAATATATATATTATATATCTATTAAGCCTATCAGCATTAAAAACATCACTCTAAAATCTTCTTTTTTTATATTTCTTCAGCAACTCTATATATTCATATATAGGATTAAATATCCCCATTTGATCCCATTTGATATATATATATATATAATTAGGGGTGCACCGAAATTCGGCCACCGAAAAAATTCGGTCGAAAACGCAAAAAAAAGACACATTCGGCTTTCGGCCGGAAGCCAATTGAGTGGCCGGATCGGAGGCCGAAAATGGTGACGCAAAATGACTCAAGCAGTGCAGTTACTACGTGACGCGTAAAACAGAAACATAATAAATAGTATTAAAATGAAAAATGTTGCCTCCTTGTGTTGCCTCATTTATTGTAATCAGTAGACTTAAGCGATATTTAAAAATAGTGTTTTGATGAGAAATCAAGAAAGAATGTTATAATGTTGCAAGGGCTAGTAGGTTACTGCTGTCTCAGTATGGGAGAAGGACACCTGCTGGTCGCTTTTTGTAATGACAGCGTGTCATCAGATCTGCACCTACAATGTTTCTGATCGTTGTTTATTGTTTTAAATGCCTAGTGTTTCCGTGACTTTAAATTGAACTGTTATTTTCGGTTTCGGTTTCGGCATTCGGCCAAAGCAATTAATTATTTTTTCGGTTTCGGCCACAAATTTCCATTTCGGTGCATCTCTATATATATATATATGTCATATGGGCGCTCTACAAAAACTGCATAACTACAAAAATGAAACCCGAATCAACATGAAACAAATATGAAATAATCTTCTTCAGAAAAAAAATCTTTGGTGAAATTTACATTCATTGCGCAAGGAAACCTGTTTTTTTTACTCCTGAATATTTACTTTACTGCTGAGTTTTTTTATGCCTTTCTGCTTTTTGGCCTTCCTGCTTACATTGTATGTATGTACACATTATTAGAGGTGTCACACACACCAGAGAGAGGGGGAATGATTAGGAGGAAGATTCAAGGGCAACCACTACTGCCTTCTCACACACTTTTATACAACCATTGTTGGTCTTTTTCGCATGTTTTTTTTTGCGTCATCACTGGCCTCATGTGTCTGTATACTTATGTATATTTAATAGTATGCAGGGCCTCTTCATTTGTATCAAATTAAGGATAGGGGCCTTTTTTAGGCCCATCCTCTGTTCCATTCAAATAATGTGTGGGATTTTCCATTTTTTCCTACTCACCGTTAATTTCTTTTGATTAACTGGGTAACGCATATTTATCTAAATATATATAATTATTTGGAGCATAAGGATTAATAGGTTGGAAGATATTCAGCACACAGTACAAGAACTCACAATACGAGAGAGAGAGAAAGAGATTTGAACGCCGGAGACTTTAACGAGCGAAGTGAAAGTTGCCCCTTTTTAATATACTATATATTTATACATATAGTATGATATATATATATATATATATATATATATATGATATATATATATATATATATATATATATATATCAGTCCATTGTGGAAAGCCTCTTTTGCAATCATGATTATTAATAATAATATCAAGTAAAAGTAAGCATTTTTCAGCTCTATTTCTCTTAATTAACGACTGATATGTTAAAGACAATCTATAGAATGTTCTTTATAATTATTACAATATTTTAAAAAAACCTCTTGTTCAGTACATATCGAACAAACTATCCGAAGACAACAGTAGCGGACAGCTCTCCCTCTCTCTGCTCCTATCTGTTCCTCTACTTCCATCCTTTTCTTATATAAATACATTACCAGATGGGGCGACAGGCGTTTCTTTCTCTTTCCTTAAAAAGACTTACTATATAAATAATTTCCTTTTTGTAGAAATCATCTTCGTTTTGATCAAATAAAAAGAGTGTCAATTCCTTTACAAATACATCAAATGAAGGACATTAAAGATAATTTCTTCAAACATAACGAGATGGTTTTTTTGTTGAGATTTAAACCTGCCAAAAAGTCTACACTCTTATGCCTATCAATTCTTCATTACGTCATCATTCAGTGTGCCTCTTATGGTGTGTACTCAACGACAGGCCTTCTTCTCCTATAACTTCCTTTACCATATTATTACACATAGTTGTGTAGCAATAGAAATTATAGGTAGACAGGGTAATTATTACTTTATGACGATGTTGCGTGAGTGTTTTTTTCCTCTTCTTATCTCTCCCGTAACAAATTTTAATTGCATTTGCTTACATGGCATATATGATAATACGGCACAACTTCCTTTTTCTCGTAGGGCGAATCATTTTTTCTCTACTTGTATCTTTGGCGTGCTAAGGAAGTAGTAATACTACTTATGCTGCACCACTGCTTCTTTTTTTACTGTTTTAACGGTGATGCACCGCTTCTCAGGATGCAAACGAATTGATATTGTGAGCACAAAATGCCCCTTGTACATTGCATATGTTTTCTCTCTCGCCTGAATTAAAGCCTTAAAGTAGCGCATGCAAAGAAAAAGTAAACAAAAAAAAATTGCCCAAAATTTTGGTTATTTCTTTATCGTTAGATGTCGCTAGTCCATAAAATTACGTCACTATTCTATTTAAAACCGGTTTAAAAGGGATTAAGTTTGATGATTTGAAATATATTAAATCTCTACAACATTTTGCGAGATTCCAAATATAAATAATAAAAGGACTTTGTTATTATTTTCAAAGATTTCTAGCATCAAAGCGCCCTTACGGACTAAAGAAGAACTAAAATTTTGGCAATTCCTTTTGGGACAAAAGGAAGAATTTTATGTTATGCAGCCGCTACTTTACTTTAACGCTTTAGCCTCAATAGGCAAGGATATATATATATATATATATATATATATATATGTTCTTGGAAACGCAGTAGGTCTTAGGAATGGCCGATTCTTGGAAATATTACATGGAGAGCATATTTACAAATATATTTCTTCCCCTTTGGCAATTTTATTAACTTAATACATTAAAAGGGTCTTCAATGCATATTTATAACTATTACTAATATGTCAAACAACAATTAACATTATGAGGCCTCCCTCAGCCTTTAAAGGCCAATGAAGGACTATTCCACTTTGTGTTGTTCTCTCTCTCTCTCTCTTAATCCCAGCTTTCAGGCTTTCAAGGTCCATTTGGAAGCCCGCAAGTTAAACATACAAAAAAGAACCTTCTTCTATTAACTGTTGTATTCCGAGTGTTGAGGGGACAAACAAAAAAATAAGAAAAAGGATTCAACGGGAAGAAGGTAGCATATATATGTATATGGATAAATATTACGCATTTATAAGAGCCTTCAGCTGATGTTCTTATCCCAGCAAGGAGAGACGAAAAGAGAGAGAGAGAGAGGAGCCCTATAATATTTGTGGTGAGATCCGTGCAAAAAAAGAGCTACTAAGAACCTTCTTCCTCTTGGTTCCTTTTACCAAAAAAAAAATCGCACGCACTTCTACTGTGTGTGCTTTTATATATATATAACAAGAATAATAAATAGGCTGGAGTTGATCAAGGACATCCTAAATTGTTATTTTTCTTCTTATTATTATTATTGTAGAAAAAAGGTTCTTTGCAAAAAAAAAAAACTTTTTTATTATGAGCGTAGAATGAAAACGAGGAAATGGAATAATGTTGTTGTTGTTGTTTCTACTTGTGTGTATACAACTAAAGTCTCGCTAATGGTATTTTCCATCGACGTTCAAGGGCGTTCAAGAGAGGCAGAGAGACCTAGCAGCAGGGCAGCCTGTTTTTTCTCCTTTCTTCAACGAGCCATACATATATATGGACGCATGGATGTGTTTATTTAGGAAACCGTTTGTTCCTTGGCTTGATTTGTCTTCATCTTTTTTTCTCTTGTTGACTTATAAGAGGTGTCCCTAGCTAAATAAAGGTCATTTAAGTATTTAAAATATTAATAGGACGCTTCTATTTTAACCTGATGGATTTAAAGTGCATATACAGTATGTAAATAGTATATATATATATATATATATATATATATATATTTAGTATGTATATTTTTTCGTCACTCAAAATAATAGTAAAGTAATGCAAGTGAAAATGATAGTTAACTAGAGGCATATATACACTCAGAGAGTGCAAACCTCCGCCGTCAAGGGGTCCTTATGAACCTTCCGAGGCGGATTTTTCACGACTGGGGCGGCGTAGAGGGACGGGGGAGGGTTCCCCTCGACGGAAATTCCGAGAGGAAGACGCTCCCGGCACCCGATTTTACAGCACAGCGACATCTATTGGCAGAGTAGGCTAACTTGAAATATTTATTAGTATTTAGCTCGTTTTGCATCTTAATTCTGCACTCAGAGATGCCAAAATTTTATCACTTGTTACTTTTGACATTTCCAACAACTCCATCAAGTTTCATCCGAATCCGTTCCGTACTTTTTGAGTTATCCTGCTGACAAACAAACAACAAACCAACGCCAGTGAAAACAATACCTCCTTGGCGGAGGTAAAAATGGTGTTTGTCAATCGTTGTGCTCCGAGGATATTGTGGGATGTTCCAAGCAAAGCAAAAGGTCTTAATCTCATAAAGGTGTCCCTAAATTATAATTCATGAATGTACATAAATTTTGAGTGTATGCTTATATTTTAACCTTCAGGAAGTATGGATCATTTACAGGTTTTAAATAATTTAAAAGAAATTTAGGAGGTCTTTGTTTGTCGCTCAAAATAATACTATCAAACATAATGGTTCAAAATTGTGTTTGTGTCGCGACACAGGGATTTGGATGTGCCAGAGCAACCTTAGCCCCAAAGAAACTTGCCTTGTCTTTTAAAAAGTTTGAAAACATTGATTTTATAAAGCAGAACATAGTTGAGATAGATTATGTTATGTGTACAAAAAGTTACTTTTAAATCGGTGTATTCGATTTCTCTTCGACTCTGTCAACAATAAAATAATAAAAGTTTAAAATATTACGGCATATTTCTTAAATCTGTCCTAATACTTAAATACTTCAGCTCCAATCAATGAAATTGTAACGTGGTAATAGAAGTAATCTATTGTTTTTCAACACTATTTTGCCACAGCCTTTAAGATTTTAAAGGTTTTTAATAAATAGCTTTTGATAGAATATATCGTCGAGTTCAACTTTATATATATATATATCAATGAGGTAGACCAAAAATGACCATCCCCTCTCGGGATTCAAACCTGCGCCTCCACATTGAGAGTTGAACACGCCTTAACACGCACGGCTATCGCTATTTCTTTGATCTAAAAATAGCCTCTTCTAAGTCGTCTTTAAATTCATTAATATTGCTCCACTAACAATACATTTATATTTTACTTTTATCTATAAAACTGTCGAAAATATAGTTTGATTCACGTCAACTTACTGCCATCTTGTAGCCACAAATTCTTTTGCTTCCTAACACATAATAAATATCTTCCCCTTTATATATTACATATCTCCTTATTGTGTCTCAATAAGTAATTTCATTGGTCAATTGATACAAATCCACGCCTCTCATTGGTCAAAACACTACATTCAAGCGTCAACACTAATGCTCACAAATCATTATTCGAACATTATCCGGCAATATAAAAGAGTTTTTTCTCAACAGCATCTACAGCCTAAAAAGGCTGAAAGGGTGAAAAGAGCCTTGAACTTTTAAAAAGCACACAAACAACCAACCAACCTGGTTAATGACATGCTCCCGCCAGGGGCAAGATTATATACGCACCTTCTCAAGGATAGACGAACGGCGTAAAGCAACTTGAAATACATATACATCATTCTTCTTCACCTTTTAGTAGTTGTTTGTATAAAAGTGAAACTTAGTACATAGTTGTTAGTCTTCATTATATGTAGACCAGACAACTGACATTGAAAACTTGCTTACATACTATATATGTATGTATGTACATACAATCATCCCCTGTTACCTGGAGAAGACGAAGAAAGAACAGTAACCTGAGGATCCTTGATACTTTCGTCTCTCTCTCTCTCTCTTTTTAACCCTTTAATTTGTATGTTCATATATATATAGGTATATGCGCTATGTTTTTATAGTCGATTGTTATGTCTGAGATTCTTAGACGGCGGGGTTTATAAAAAACAAACAAGAATAAGAAGAAGTAGAGGGGGTGGAAGTAAAGGAAAGAAGAAGAAGAAAAAAGAAGGCGAAACCAGTAAGCAAACCAGCAACTGTGTATATATATATATATATATATGTTCAAGGACGACCAGATTTTCTATTTCTTATAAGCTACTAAGAAAAATTATGAATAATAATAATAAGTCATGCCTTGGTTGCCAAATATAGATGTTGTTGTGTTAGCATACTAGCAGCAGAGCCTTATAAGTAGAGTTACGCATAGAGATATAAAGATATAGAGAGCTTATTCCCCCCTTATATAGCAAAGAAACATCCTCGTTCAGCTGTATTTCTGTGTGTTCAAACTAAACAAAGTAATTTATACTACGTCATCGTAAGCTGATCATAGAGATAGAATCATTAAGATATAAACGTAACACAATGACGTATTTCTCTTCCCTCCAATAGCAGAGAAACATCGTTCAGCTATATTCTTGACACAATGACGTATTTCTCTGACGAGTCCAATAAGCTTTCTATATCTTATATCTCTACCATGGAGATAAAAGATATAGAGAGCTTATTCCCTTCATTAGCAGAGAAAACATCGTCGTTCAGCTGTATTCTGTGCTATGATCAGCTTACGATGACGTAGTATCAATTACTTTGTTTATATTGACACACAGATACAGATGAAGGGAATAAGCTCTCTATATCTTTTTATCTCTATGGTAGAGTTACGTCCTAAGAACTGTGTCTGTGTATCAGTTGACTCTCAACAGCTGACTCAAGTCAGGCTCTTAATTTGTCTAGAGAGTTGTAAATAAACAGTCTACTGAGATAATTTATTCGAAAGTATACAAATAACTTTAAAGATCTATTGAAAACACAATTCTAGTACCTGCTTGTAGTTCTGTGGATTGTACAAATCGCTCAGGAGCCTCTCTTTTATTTCTCATGGAACTCCCAATAAATGATAGGTTTTATAGACAATTGTTTTGTTATAGATTCCGATATATGTATCCTAACAATGACATTTATATATGAACATAATAATATAAAATGATTTCTACGAAATCAAAAAAAAAGTTTGATTATACCAATGATGTCATTGGGTCTTTTTAATTTATGTTTTTTCTATCTTTCAACACCTGGGGCTACTAACAAAAGTAGATTTACTATCATTCAAAAATAGATGAAAGAATAATATCCTTATGGGGATATGAGTAAGTTGCTCCTTAAAGCCGATGTAGTTTAATCGTCAATCCTTCTGACGTCATTGGTAATCATGAGTCCTAGGTGGAATTCAAAAATCCCTTAACAATGAAATAAAAAATTAAAGTGATAAAAAATTGTTTTCGAAACTAGAAAAAAGGAGTTGGAATGGTTTTATTGTTAATTAAATGTTCATTTTCTTTAAATATCTTTACTAGGATACTTGGCTTGCCTCTCAGGAATTAAAGCTTCTACTTTGTTATAAGTGTTTTATCATCATTCATAAATACAACATAAATGCGTTTTACACATAGAGATATAAAGATATAGAGAGCTGATTCCCTTCAATAGCAGAGAATACATCGTCGTTCAGCTGTATTCTGTGTGTCCAATATAAACAAAGTAACTTGATCTACGTCATCGTAAGCTGATCATAGAGATAGAATCTATGATCAGCTTACGATGACGTAGGTCAAATTACTTTGTTTATAGTGGACACAAAAATACAAATTAAGGGAATAAGCTCTCTATATATTTTTATCTTTATGGTTTACATATTGGAATGTCAAATGATGACGTAAAAGACGACAGAAGAGTAACTTATGTATTCATATCCAGTAAGAAAATTTATTTCCCCCTTAAAATCGCCAGATGGTTGCAACCACATTTTTTTCCTATATTCATTTCTTATACTCATTTCTTCCTCCTTAAGACTTCTTACTACGTGTGACTCTAAACATCATAGGCAAATAAGTGAGCTTCTCGAGTAATCTCCTGTTCTTATGCAATGATCACAATTTTTTTCTAAACAAGAAAATTGGCACATCACTCCTACGAGTCAATTTCTCTTTATTTTTTTGGCTCTTCCCTTAACGCCAAGAGGCGCAGTTGCTTTATGTAACAATTTCTTGCTTTTTAGATTCAACTGATGGAGAAACTCATGATACATATATTGTTTGTCATCATCTTCAAAGTTACGTAACCTTGACAGTGAAAAGTATGCCGACTAAAGTAGGGTTTTTTATATATCTTCTTTATCAGACTTTCATCTACATATAACCAGAGTTCAGAATGCGCCTTTTACGAATATTCTTTTTCTTTTCCACTCTCCCCTAGGGCTAAGAGAGTATGTCTAGAGTCTTCTTATACTACCATGCTTTATGGGCAATAAAGTGTTTGAGGCTTTTTGAGCATCTCCTCGCATCAGTTAATCAGCTTCTCAAGACATTGGCCTCAAGGTGTAGTTTTCTTCTAAACAGAACTCATAATAATAAACTGGGATCTATTGTTTTTCGAGCGTGATTGGTGGATAGATAAGAAAGGACAATAATGGTTAAAGTTGCAGTATAAATAGCTTAGAATTGATGCTCATACTGAGGTAAAGTGTGAAGGATTTATCGTATCTGATGATAAATGAATCTTTATTGAATCAACACGCAGACCATAAGATATAGAAACAAAAATAGAAAATTGGGTTGCATCCTGAAAAATATATTTATTGATGATTTTACGAATGGGATGTTATAATTACTTTGGATGTCAAGTTATCCTGGAGCAGATTGAGATAAACTAAAAAAGACACACCATTGGTATATTACAAGTTTGGGCAATTTCCCCGGTATTACGTAGCGCAAATATATAACCAACTGATTGAGGATATCATGTCAAAAAAAATTAACTCTACGTCAACTCATCAATTATCCCAAACTTGAACCCTCAAAATCCTACACTGATTTGCTTCCGCCGGCTTTCAAATCTAAACCATTTCTGAGTAAATGACGTCATACAACTGCTACCTACGTGTAAAGAAATACATATCTTCTCACAAACACTCATAAAACACTTCATATTTGACCTTCCTCAACTATGACATCAATTTTTACCATAATTATTCATGAATAAGGGAAAGTTTGATCAAAATATACCCCTCAAGAGTCGGAGGTAATCCATCGATCATTCCTAGCCTTATTTTGTGTTATGCCATAATTTAAATTGTTTCCTGCAAGAGTATGACGTCATTCAATCGATTGACCAATGGGAGGAGGAGCCCATGAGAACCAGTGCATAATATATATTGTGTCCTTGCCCTTTTCCTCCTGCTCTTCAAACTGACTACTAGCTGCCTCCTGTACGCAAAGTAACTCCACAACAATAACCTTTTTTCGCAAAATGAATGTGTGTGTGTGTGGATTTCAAGCGCGCAAAAATAACAATAATAATAATAATTGGGGGTAATGAACCCCTGGTTTTTACTTTTTTTTTACCTAGAAAGGTACTTACTTCTTCCTTACTTATGTAATACGAAGAGAGGGTGAATGTATAAACAGCATGCAAGCAAGGCTTGCTAGGAGGGAATGGAAGAGATATGCCAAGGATAAACATTTCCTAGAGCCTTTTTGGTATATATATATATATATATATATATATATATATATATATATATATATATATGAACAGTTGCTAAGAAGTTCCCTCTCCTTCTACACCTACTACTTTCATCATAATCGTAAGTGAAGAGAGAAATAATGTTTTGCCTTGAAATAAAGGAAGATATACTTTTATCTATTTTTTAAATACTTTTTATTGTTATACCTTAGACTCTCTCACACACATACACAAAGAAAACAGATTTTTTAAAGATATGAGTTCAGGGCCAACTTCACTCCCACTGAGATATTCTCTTTCTTCAATTTGCAAAGCCACAATACCGTTAGGAGCTTGCAAAAGTTTTGTGTTGAAGTTATTTAGATATATATATACCCCAACCGTGATACTATTATTATGCAAGATCTACTTATTTGACAAGGCACTCTAGGGGAGGAGTTTAGTGAAGGCGAAACAAGTATTCACTGACGTCATGGCAGCCATATTGTTGATTACAAAATAAGCATTAATCTTTTATCAAATATATATTTTATATACCCTTAAGGTTGTCTATAAATTCCTTCTCCGTGATACAACAACACCTTTAATAGCATTGATACTGTTATGCCTCTTCCAGGCTTGATTTGCTTCTTTGTATAACAACTCACTTAACAAATTCGCTTCTCACAATGAGGAGGAGGTATGCCTAATATAAGAAGAAGACCTCTGACGCGAAGGGAGTTTTTTTTAATATTATATCTTCTTCTTTTGAATGACCTTTTCTTTATAAGCAATCCTTTGAAAAAAGAACGGTTCATCACCAATGCTACTTTAGTAGGAATGCTTTGAGGTAGGGATAGTATTGTACATACAATATGTATTATTGTTGTTCATTTGTTGTTGAGATGGCTGCCTTGAGAATATAAGTAAGGAATTACTAGTTATGATAATTCTGTTTATGACAAAAGAAGAAGTTAATAAAGTAGTTCTACGTTAGAGCCTCAACCTTGTGTGATCATATAAGGGCACAAATACTCTACATATATACATGTATATTTGCCCATCAATGTTTTCTATATATTTGCTATAAAAAGCATGTCGTTTTTTTAATAAAAAAAGTACATTTAGCTCTAAGTAGTGTAAACAACATTGAATAAAATTATACATCTAAACTATGGTTAAGTATATTAGTTCTCACAAACTATATTTGTATATAAACATATATTTCTCATTCTAGGCAATCACCCCCCAGACATCACCCCCGGACTAGCACCCCCCGACAATCACCCCTGGACTAGACCCCCCCGGCCAATAGCCCCCGGACATTTACCCCCCTAGTAATATTTCTATCTCATAAAGTCCACTATGAAGCAACTATGTTTCTAGTTATTTAACAAAGTAATCACTGGTTAGTACGCAGTCTTTAGATTGGAATATGTATTAATTATGTGCATAAATTTGCAAATTTCGGTCTTCACCTTATATCTGGGCTACTATGTACACTAGACAATCATACAGTTTGTAACCTATACTCAAGATATCTTATATCATTAGTCCTAAGCTATTTTCTAAGATTTCATCAAGGAACCTTTGTCCTAAATCGAAGACTTTGATAAAAAACCTCATCCACTCAAATAAGTTGACATATAAATTTGATTCTCATCTATATATTCTTTCTCACACCCAAAACGTGTCCTGTGGCTTTTTTAAAGATATCCAAGTCCCCATTAGTCTTCGCAAGCAGCGGAAAGGAGATCAGAAGTGTTAACCGTGACGTCACCGGTTAATAGCTGAAAACATAGTTAACTTATAAGTGGACTTAAAGATAGAAATATTACTAACGGGGGAAATGTCCGGGGGTGATTGCACGGGGGGTGCTAGTCCAGGGGGTGATTTTCGGGGGTGCTAGTCCGGGGGGTGATTGTCTGGGGGTGCTAGTCCTGTTACGATTTCTCAGTTGGCAACCCTTTCTTTTTCCACATCTGATTGTCAGAGTTAGGATCGGTTTATCGTCATGGGACACATATAAAGATCCCTTCATGCCCTTAGATAGAGGAGTTTCTTTATTTCATATTATAGGCTTTTAGTCTATGTTTACACCGCTAGGAACAACATTTCCTTTCACGCTCCTTTCATTCAAGCAATCACTTATTAGCAAAAAGTCCCAGTATACATAGTTGAACATATACACTATTGCTGGGGACGCTGGATTTTCCCACTTTATTCATATCAGATGTAATTAAAGAGAGAGATAACAGATATACATATATAGAGAGAGGATGATGCTACTTTTGCATATAATGTTATAATTGTTATGAAAGTGTATCCCAAGGTCACTATGACAAGAGGAGTTTCCAAAGGAAAACATTTAGTAATATATTCATTATTAATTAAAATATATTTTATGAGTATAGTCACAAATCCCACCACTGGATATCATGTGTATTCATCCTTTTTTGCTTCATAGACTAGCTTATTTATAAACCTTTACGCTTTAAAAATAATAATTAAGTGACGTCATTACGGAGGGGGCTTTACAAGATTATGATTATAATAATAATTAAGATCCTGTCGCATCATATATCGTCCTCCTTCTCTAGAGATCTTCTAATTAGTCACCTTGCATCCATGAATATTTGAAGGATAGCTAATATGAAATGGTTTGAATTAAGCGTTGATGCTTAAGCGCCTTGTTATTGATGATGTAAACCTTTTGTGTGAATATTTTTAAAGGCATTTATTTGCAAATAATACTATTATTTATTTTTCTTTCTTTCAGAGCCTCAAAAAATCCTCGGTTCATCGTCCTCTGGACCTAGTTCCTCTTCTTACGGACCATCATCCGCTCCACGCACCGATTCCGAACACTAGCCGAGCGTAAGCGCTACGATGACATTCCCCCTCCTCCACCCCTCGAACTCTCTGTTCGCCTATCCCCCTCCACAGCTAGCCCCTCCCCTCCACAAACAGCTCCTCACATCTATGAACCGCAGAAGCTCCCATGGACCTTCAGGTCGCGACCCCACCACAAGACGAGCCCATGGATTTTTCCATCTCCAAGAACAAAAGGAATATGAGACTCAACAATCAACAACATGAATTCCTGTGGCAACCTCTTATTCACGAGCAGCCGTGAACTCAAATTCTACAAAAACTTCCGTGAACTCCTCATGCGTATTTCCAGAATCCACCCTTCCAAGTCTAACTCATTGTTCGCTACCTCTCAACCCTAGGAGCCGACGGGGTGCATACTCCCCAGCCACCTCCACCCCCAGTAGCAGCAACGGATTCTATCCCCTCACTCAGGACGAGGAGCGACGAGCCGCCAACAATACTCCACAACGAGGCAATTTAAGCAATCGGAGCAAAGATGACGAGGACCTCCTGAGCTCCTTGGAGGAGCTTTCTCATCATTCCACGCAGAAGTGGCTCTCTAGCCATCCAGATTTATCCGTCCTTAAAATGTTGGAGGGCCTTAAAACCGAGCTGCCTCCTCTGGATGACACTTCCAGCGGGCCAAGTAAGCCCCCAGACATCAACTCCCTGGACTCTGCAACTGCTACACTCCTTCAACTGAGTGACCCCTCAAATACATTTCCGGATATTAGCACGGATATCATCACAGAAAGCGAGGATCCCTTCTTTAATCTGGTCTCCCTGCTTCCATCTCAGTTCGGGAGCTGCAGTCCGGAGTCCGAGAGTAGCAGCAGTAGTTGTAGTGTTGGATCTGCTCATCATCCATCGACAGGGATTAGGAAGCAGCTGACGAATCCCCTCCTCCCCCTCCTACGGCCTACACGCTTGGACTCTATCCAGAGACAACCGTGACCCCCATCGGCTCTTCTCCAATTCACCACCTCCACTCCTCACCCCCAGCTCATTTCCTTCAGGACTACATCAAGACCGAGGCAGGGGGAGTGTGCCCTTCATCAAGCATGAGGAAGAATTTCTCCTAGGCTCCTCTCCGGAGTCAACAACTCCTCACTGGACAACACCCTATTAAAGGGAGGATTTCCATCCTCGCTTCCTGAGTTCCTCCGCTTCCACTACCTCAGCAGAACAATACTGCCCCTGGTGTCGTCGTCGTCGGCGGCGGCGGCAATAAGGCCAAGCTCCCGGGGCTCATCACCAAAGAAGAAGGGAGGGTCCGGAGTCACTCTTGAAAATGAGCTCTCCAATATTCCTATCCCCATGAGACTTAACATTCTTCGAGAGAGGGTAAGTAAAATTACAGCCCGAATAAGGAGGACATATAATGACATGCTTGTGCGACAAGGCTCTGACGTCATCACTTAGACTTACGTGAATCCCTACATTAAGATTCCGGTAAATCAGACTGATGACGTCACAACACGTACATATATAATGATCATGAGTAGGGATGTTATTATGAGCATTGTCGCAAACTCAACCAATTTTTTTCAGTTGGCATCTCAATTTTCTTTTGTGTTTTCAGCTGCATCACTGATTCAAAAATTAATTTCTGTGTGTGGTGGATATTCGTAACCATATCTATAGAAGGCAGTAGCTCATATATATATATCAGACTTGTTGACGTTCGTGAAAAATGGTCGTTCGTTTATCGTTCACCAAAAATTATCGTTCCTCGTTGGTTTGTCGTTCGTCATTCTGAAAAAAATTGACGACGTTTTTTTAGAAAGTAATTTCTCCCCATGAACATGAAACATCCTTGTCTTTTTTTTTGCGCCAAAAACGAACAATAAGAAAATTCCTTGTCGTTTGTCAAAAACTATGTCGTTCATCGTTCGCGAACGACAACAAATGAACGATAAATCAACAAGTATTATATATATATAAGCCAGTCAAGCTAGAATAATCATCAGTTGTTCAGTTGGCAACTATTATTAATATTTGTCTATGTTTTAACGTCAGAGTAAATATATATTTATCGCCATGGATGATAAAATTGAGTAAACTCTAGTTCCTCGCATGAGGAGTTACTTTATTAATTTGATAAGAATTGGATGAGTCCATTCAGTGGATTTGTAAATGACTTGGATCGAATCTCAAGATAAAAAATATTTAGTACTTTCCAAGGATGATATTCCTATGCTTGAGTTTTGATGTTTACGTCTCTAAAGTCACGAGTCAATTTATGCATTATTTCATTTTACCAACTTTAAAAAAATTACAATTCGGTTTGTTGCACCCAATCACATTCTAAAAAAGTCCTAATCCCTATTCATTTTGCTTTAAAGTAAACGGTTTCAGAGGTTTGACAACTCAAAAGACTCACATATGAAATGGACTTATTGACTTAACGGTTCATTTTAATTGTGATTATCTATAGGTATTATTTGTGAGTCTTTTGACGCAGAGGGCAGAAGCTAAGTAATTATTATTTGCCTCAACTTGCTTCAGGAATGTGTGTACAACACGGCGTATGGTGATGTTTTTTGTGTGTTCGTGGCAGAGGTGTTTTTTTGAAAAGCTGTGTGCTAATAGTATTTATTCATTTGTGTGCTTTAATTAGTTGAAAATATAGACAATGATTTTAATATGCTCAGGAATGCAACTGGGAGTTTTCATGAGTTTTCTTTTTAAATTTCATAACGGAACGATGATGTTTCTTTGTGTTGAAATATATTTCTTCATATTATGATGGGTTTATTTGTATCCAAAGACATATGGAGCCCAGCTTTCTTGGTGTTTATTTCATAGAGATAAACAGATATAGAGAGCTTATTCCCTTCATCTGTATTTTTTGTGTCCAAACTAAACTAAATAATATCACTTACGATGACGTAGATCAATTACTTTGTTTATATTGGACACACAGAATACAGCTGAACGACGACATTTCTCTGCTATTAAAGGGAAGGAGCTCTCTATATCTTTATATCTCTATGAATTAACCTATGTAGAAGGAAAGAGTGTCCACCATAGAGACATAAAGATATAAAGAGTTGATTCCCTTCAATAGCAGAAGAAACATCGTCGTTCAGCTGTATTTTTGTGCCCAATATAAACGAAGTAATTTGACCTACGTCATAGTAAGCTGATCACAGAGATATAATCTATCTCTATGATCAAAAAATGATGAAAAAAGGAAAATATATTGATGAAGTATATTACCTTATGGGGATATGAGTAAGTTGCTCCTTAAGCCGATGTAGTTTAATTCATCAACATTCTGACGTCATTGGTAATCATGAGTCCTAGGTGAATTCAAAAATCCCTTTGCAATGAATAAATAATTAAAGTGATAATAAATTGTTTTCGAAAACTAGAAAAAAGTAGTTCGAATGGTTTCATTATTAATTTAATGTTTTGTTTTTATATTTTTACTAGGATACTTGGCTTGCCTTTCATGAATTAAAGCTTCTACTTTGTGTTTGAGTTTTTTATAAATAATTCATTTATACACAATACATGCGTTTTACACATAGAGATAAAAAGATATAGAGAGCTATTCCTTCAATAGCAGAGAAACATCGTCATTCAGCTGTTGCCCGTGCCCAATATAAACAAAGTAATTTATACTACGTCATCGAAAGCTGATCAAAGAGATATAATATATCTCTATGATCAGCTTACGATGACGTAGTACAAATTACTTTGTTTATTTGAACACACAGAAACAATAGAACGCTGTGTCTCTGCTATTGAAGGGAATAGCTCTCTATATCTTATATCTCTATGGTGGACACCAACAACGTAAAAAAAGGAAAATATATTGACGGTATATTTCCTATTCTGCGTACAAATGTTTCGCAGTATTTCAATTCATATAGTCAGAAATTAATATATGTTTTTTAATAATTTGTTTGGTTTTTAATAATATTAATAAATAAATAGATTAAACAATAGAAAAGCACTTACTTTGTGTAACCATTCAGCGTCTTCTTTGCTTTTTCCTTTTAAGCTCTATAGATACAACTGAAGAGCTTAGAAGGGAAAATGGGACATCAAGTACTTTATTTAAAACCTTCATATTCAATTCAAATCACATTGTCAATCATTTAGGAGCATTTAGTTATTACTTTCTTAATTAATTTGTTAAAATGTTAAAAATATGATAAAACGCACACTTGATTTTTCTTCCTCGTTGTATACCTTTTTAAACATATTTTTAAACATGGGTGTCTTTTTTCATATACAAATAATAACTAATTAAAACATGATTAATAATATTAATGATGGGAGTTTGGTAAAATATATTTTACACATAAATATATTGATTCAGAGGATCATAAAGCTTTTATTTCCTTCCCTCTATAGTTGGGTCTCCCCCCAGATGCCCCGCTGGAAGTCATTAACGGGGGCTTTGGCATTAAGAACCCTCTTGCAACGGAGACCCTGAGCTGGCGGGTGGCAGCAATGGAGGAGGCAAATCCCGAGAAATGTCTTCTTCCCCCTTCCTCCTCCTCACTCGCTCGACCCGAGGCGGATCCTACAAAGTTTCAGTGCCGCATCTGCTACAAGATATTCCCACTTCAAAGGCTTCTAAACCGACACATGAAGTGTCACTCTGACACAAAGCGGTATCTCTGCACATTCTGTGGAAAAGGCTTCAATGATACCTTTGATTTGAAGAGGCATACTCGAACCCATACTGGTTAGTAGATGCTTTTAATGGATTATATTTTTCGAATTTTAAAAACCATTTGGATTTATTTTGATATACGGTTTTTTTAGAAATAAATTTCTGAAAAAAGTGAGGACGTTTTTTTAGAAAGGAAAATTGGTCCCATGAAAATAAAATCTTTGTCTTTTTTTTGGCGCCAAAAACGAACGACGAACGATAAGGAATTTTACTTATCGTTCGTCAAAAACTTGGTCGTTTATCGTTCATCGTTCGCGAACGACAACAAATGACGATAAATCAACAAGTCTGATATATAATTAAACAATGATTAATAATATCTAATGATGGGAGTTTGGTAAAATATATTTTTTACCATAAATATATTGATTCAAGGATCTTAGAGCTTTTATTTCCTTCCCTCTATAGTTGGGTCTCCCACCAGATGCCCCGCTGGAAGTCATTAACGGGGGCTTTGGCATTAAGAATATATATATATAATATATATATATAGACTTATTATAAAAATGGAGTGAAATATAATTATCATTATGGAATGATCTTAACTTAGTACTATCTAATTATACCAATATATAATTAGTTCCTTTACTACAAAGTTGTACGACCATCAACAATCTAAATCAATCTGTTTTTTTTTCTACGGAACTCTATTTACCATATAAACTCACTCAACATCACTCTTTATTTCATTCTCTCTCTCTCTCTACAGGAGTTCGGCCTTATAAATGCAACTTGTGTGAAAAGTCTTTTACCCAGCGTTGCTCATTGGAATCTCATTGCATGAAGGTCCATGGTGTCGCCCATGAAATGAATATAACAGCGTCGCTCAAAGGTAATATTTTTTAAAAGTATTATTTCATAGCCCTTTCGTTGACATAAAGTAATTATACGAATATCACAAGCAATATTATATCTAAATGCACAAGAAATAGGGATGATTTTTATATCATTTTTGCATCTTTCCAATAAACATATAATATTCAATCGACAACTTTATAAAACTACGTATTACCTTTAGAATAAATATCTATTTATCGTCAAAGAATATAAACTAGATTTTATTCATAAACAAAGCCTTAGGTTGTTCCAAGGGATGGCTTTCTTTTTTTAAATATATTTTTATACTTCACTATTCACAAGAGAGTTATACGGTATTGCATTATACCGACTGCTTTTGCAGATTATCTTCCGTAAAATTATATAAAAACATAGTTTAAAGTTAATATGAGTACATTATAAAATTTCAAATCAATTAACTAAAGCTTTTTTAAAGGCACAAATATAATATACACGTAAATATATATCACGAAACGACCGGGTCCCGGCTGTTTTTAACGTCCGTCCAGAGGACCTTTAAAAAGATTAAAAATTATTTTCTAAGAAATCGTCATCACTTTTCTTAGAAAATATTTTTTATATTTTAAAAAGTAATATGAAAAATTATTTTTAAAATAAACGTCGTCACTTTCAGAATGACGAAGGAACGAATATATTAAAGTCCCGGCCTGTTGGGTCCCGGCCCAGCTTGAAAATTTTAAGTCCCGGTCCGGTCCCCGGCGAAAAAAAGTGTCCCGGTCTTTTCTGATATGTTTATATATATATATATGGCCATGACTTTATATTTTGCATATCCAGTTAATAAATTCTATATATATTTATATCTTTGGCCTTCAAGTATCTTGTATGGATTAAGGATAGGAAAAATAAAACACACCCATAAAGATGTGTTTTCCCCCTATGGATAAGATTTTTTTTCTACATCCAATAGTCAGAGTGATTATCTGACCTTTTATCATATAAGAATGTGTAGATTTGTCTTATTTATCCTGACGCCTCAGATAGATATGATTGAACCAAATAAAATTGGGGTTTTTGTACCATGAGTTGAAGCAGTTCTTTATTTTATTATAGCAATATTGGTGTAGTCAATTCAAATGATATGAAAACGGCATGGTTGAGGCCATTCAGAAGAAAAATATTCTTCTTTTCTATGCTCTGATTTCAATCCTCAAGATCGCGCGTAAAAACATATTTTATTACATAATACCAACTGCTTTTTTTATTGGTTCCTCTCCCTTTCTATCAACCAATCACAGCTAAGAAATAGAACCTTTTCCCTACCCTTGCTACTGTTATATGGTTCTATTTAATCTCTCTTTCTTTTCCTCTCAGATGTACGTTTGTGAGGACTGTGGGAACACGACAAAGGAACCTGAGGCCCACTATGTTCACCTCAAGGAGAATCATCCCTACAGCCCGCTCTTCTAAATTCTACGACAAAGGCATTTCAAATTCACCAACTCTTCATTTACAACCATGCTTCTATCAGTCAACTAAAAAAAAAAAAGTTAATATGAAGGCATTCTCCCTTCCGTTTTAATTAATTCATTATATATTTGTTATTTAAAATTGCATATAATCACTACATATACTATATATTATTATATTTTTCTAAATGTGTATTTATATAAGGTATTATAAACACAATTGAACCTCAATAGATGCGTTTCCACGGAATTGTACAAAGGAACTTTTTTTCTTCCTTTTCTGCTTTTTGCCACCTTTTTAATTTTTTAAACTTCAATTATTCCAAACATATATATATATATATATATATTCCCCCCCGGAACCAAATAGTTTCAAAAATTTGATTGGATTGAATCTCTAGTATATATCTTGCTTCAACAACACAAGAAATCGTTCGTTTTTTACAACCCTTTTCAAACTACAAAATGACAGAAAATTCCTCTATAAAACAACTTTTCGATTAAAGAGTTTACCTAAATCCTTTAAAAAATTCATTATTAAAAGTCATTTATAAAAATCACTCCTTCAAATCTTCTCCCTTCTCAGTTTTTAAAGACTATAATTGGTATATAATCTTAGAAAATAGAATTTGAATCGAATGCTTCCTCTCATCTAGGGATCTTCTCATTCCTCTGTTATAGTCATAGAGACAAAATATTCTTTAAATAGTTTTTGGTCGCAATCATTATTATTTATATGATAATCAACCCAATCAACTTCTTTACGGTTATAAGCATTTGGAAGGATCATGCGCTTATATATTAATTAACAACAGTAAATTGTAATACAATTTAAATCAGCCAAATACAATATTAATAATAATATAAACCGCATCTTCGGGTTTCCTATGGCTTAATTCTTAAAGGTTTTTCTTAATGAGGCGGGAAGTCTGATGAGGTAAACAATTGCTCCCTATTTGAACTCCTTCCTTGCGTTCCAGTGTGTTGAATGTCGTAAATATGCTAGTAGTGTTTGTTTTCTACTCCTTTTATATGGAAATATTAGCTGTGTTCTATTTGTATTTAGCTGAACATTGTTTATTAGTTCAGATCATAGAGATATAAAGATATCGAGAGCTGATTCCCTTCAATACCAGAGAAACATCGTTCAGCTGTATTCTGTGTGTCCAATATAAACAAAGTAATTTGATCTACGTCATCGTAACTGATCAATAACATAGAATCTATCTCATTGATGTACTACGTCATCGTAAGCTGATCAATGAGATAGATTCTATCTCCATGATCAGCTTACGATGAAGTAGGTCAAATTACTTTGTTTATATTAGACACACAGAATACGGCTGAAGTGATGTTTCTCTGCTATTGAAAGGAATCAGCTCTCTATTCTTTATATATCTATGGTTCAGATATTAATGCTTACACGCCTATAATACGATCAAGAGGTATTTTTACCTACCTTTTACACTAATTTAATTTTTATAATAATAATAATAATATTTATCATTATAACGACAAGAGAAAAACATTTATATATTTTTTCTTCAATATACATCCTGTGATATCAGAAACAACTGAAAAAAATACTAACTTAGAACTCAATTTTTTTTCTTCTTCTTCTTTCCTCCTTTATAATATCATGAGGAAGGTAAAGATTAGTTCTCCTGAGAAAAAAAAAAACCTCCGGATTCTAAATCCCCTACGAATGGACTTGGGATGAACTCTGCCTACATAATTATTATTTTATTATACAACCTCTCCCTTCTTAAACATACGACGATTTCCATATTTGTTATCTGTTTTTCATACATATATATATATATTTTTTTTTTCCGGCGCTCTATCATTTGACTCTTACAACTACTACTAATTATTATAACTATAAAATAATATAATAAGAAAAGAGAAGCATTGTCTCTTACATGTTCACTATTTATAGAAGTAATAATAATATATTTTTCCTATAAAGAATTTAGCTTTTGATAATACTATTACATTATGTTGGACCACTGCTTGGCGG
>CP045908.1:1460540-1511093 GCA_013387185.1 Caligus rogercresseyi
CCTAAAAATCATTGGTATCAAGGTAGGAGAAGGTTCTTTCCGCTATTCCCAAATATCTATTACAATGTAGACCATATTCATTGAACTCCTCGCGGGGCAGCCATTTTAATTATATTATGTTTTGAGATCTCTCAGTTGAGATCCATTTATTATATAGTTCGCTTATAAACGTACACTTGTATAAAAAGAGCTTTTCTTTGTAAAAACAACAGCATTCAATACCATTGATTTGGAATTCTAGAGACAAAATAAATTTACTTTTTGGTATAAGATTCTCATAGATGGATCCCCTTCCATCCAAGCAGATTATCCTGCCATCAAAAACAATGAAATTGAATTCTAAAAAAGGACAAAGAATAAAACCCACTTAAGTTGAAAAATAAAGCGAAACTCGTGAATAAAATGTGTCTTTGTCAAGGACAAGCTCCAATATTCTTAGGCCCTTTCTCTCGCACATTGAATATATAATGTAAAATAGTAGTCAAAATAAAGACTAAGAAATAAATAATAGTCCTTTTCAACCACGTCCCTTCTGGATACATTCTTTTTTGGTTCTTTTTTCCTGGTCGTCTTTTTCTTTAACAAAAAAGCCAGACTTGATTGGGTTTCAGCTTTTTAATAATTAAAAAAGCGATGAAGCCTTTCATAAAGGACAACAAGCACGATAGGAGGAGAAATATATAGACTTTCCCCCGCTAGGATAAAACATTCAAAAAGCTTTCGACAGAAAAAAATCAAGTATTTCATTAACCAGAAGAAGAATTTGGCTCAATGTCCATCAAATAAGGCTTATTTTTTTAGAATAAGTCTCAAAATGAATTCTACAAAGACATTCATTCATTTCATTAAAATGTTGGTAGTTCTTTTGATAATAATTAATATGAAAAAATATATACGAACAAAATGTTAGCTATCTTTTTGTCCGCTCACCAAATGAATCTCCTGAATTCTCACCTCTTCACGCCTGAATCTTGATCAATAAAAGCTTGAATAAATACTAGGCCATTCCCACCCAGGAATATGTCTCCTTCAGAAGTCTCTTAGGCGGACTTTCAAAACCCAGAAGAGCATTCCTCCATTAACAGAAGTCTTAAATATCCAAATTATATTTTAAAGGATGAGTTAAAAAGATGCACCGCCCACCGTTTGACCTCACACATAACTAAAGGTTCCATGCTTATGTTTCAAGAAAATAAAAAATGCGTCATGACGTCCATATTTGATCCGATCCTAACATCAAAAACAGGCTTACCTCAAATACAGGATCTGTTTGGACTGTATGATTTAGGTGAGGAAACAAGGTGCGTGATGTGCGGAGAGAAGAGACACAACAATAGCCCATGTCTTCAGAGTCTGCACAGAAATCAACATGCTTTGGGAGGAGTGGACAAAACCTTTGAGGAACGTGTGGGGAGACAATCAATGCGGGATGAGAAGCTCTACGGTTTTCATCCCATGTC
Source organism: Caligus rogercresseyi (assembly GCA_013387185.1). Lineage (NCBI taxonomy): Eukaryota > Metazoa > Arthropoda > Copepoda > Siphonostomatoida > Caligidae > Caligus > Caligus rogercresseyi. The sequence continues at coordinate 1,462,001 of CP045908.1, forward strand.
GAAAATTTTCAGAACTGCCTTTAAGTATTGCCAAATTGCAAACCACGATAAGTTATGCATATTTTACGAAAATATAGTTATCCAATTCAAATGTCACCGTTGCATTAAATGAATTAATTTTTACCTCCGCCGAACAGGTATTGTTTTCACTGGCGTTTGGTTTGGTTGGTTGGTTTTGTTTGTCAGCAGGATAACTCAAAAAGTACCGAACGGATTCGGATGAAACTTTGTGGAGTTGTTGGGAATGCCAAAACGAACAAGTGATCAAATTTTGGCATCTCTGAGTGCAGAATTAAGATGCAAAATGAGCTAAATACTAATAAATATTTCAAGTTAGCCTACTCTGCCAATAGAGTCGCTGTGCTGTGAAAATCGGGTGCCGGGAGCGTCTTCCTCTCGAATTTCCGTCCGAGGGAACCCACCCCCGTGCCTCTACGCCGCCCCAGTCGTAAAAAACCCGCCTCGGAAGGCTCTAAGGACCCCGTGACGGCGGAGTTTGCACTCCTTTGAGTGTATATATGCCTCTAGTTTTAGAATGTTTTTGATATTATTTTTTTAAAGATCACTGTCCCTTTAATATACTTTTTGTATGTCTGTTTTTTAAACATATTTCTTTTATGTATGGTTGTTTAAAAGCTTTTATCTTATTTGGTACATATTCGCCCTTGTATTTTATGTACTATGTTCGTTTTTTAAGTTTTCTCTCTGTTATGATTTAATAGGGATAAATGAAATATATGTGATTACAAAAACTAGGCCATTCGAAAGCATATGACAAATGATCTTTTTTTTCCATCGTGATTGGTATATAATAAAGGAGCGTGAATAGAAAAAAAGTAGGTATGAAAAAGGGTATCACTTCCCAAGGGCCGTTAGGGAATGAACATCAAACCATGAGATAAGAATTAATCTTGAAGAAAGCTTAGTATCATTTCTCATGGTCTACATGTATTGGCAATTACACGTCCCTTCAATAAACTCTTCCAATATCGTTATTGTTCTTGATATGTAAAAAACAGGAATCAATAAATGTTTGTTTCGTCAATTTCACGATTAAACAAAGGAAAATAAGAAAAGTATGTTGGCAACTGGAAATTGAATAACTTGACTATAACCACCATTAAAACATTACAATAAATGCATTTGTAGATTACCAGGTGTATCTATTCTAAAAGGATTAATTGTAATTAACATAAAAGGAATTGATAAAGCAATGAAGGCATAATTACCTCCGCCGAAGGAGGTATTGTTTTCACTGGCGTTGGTTTGTTGGTTGGTTTGTTTGTCACAGGATAACTCATAAAGTACGAACGGATTCGAATGAAACTTTGTGGAGTTGTTGGAAATGCCAAAAGAACAAGTGATTAAATTTTGGCATCTCTGAGTGCAGAATTAAGATGCTAATGAGCTAAATACTAATAAATATTTCAAGTTAGCCTACTCTGCCAATAGATGTCGCTGTGCTGTGAAATCGGGTGCCAGGAGCGTCTTCCTCTCGGAATTTCCGTCGAGGGGAACCCACCCCCGTCCCTCTAGCCCCCCAGTCGGGAAAAATCCGCCTCGGAAGGCTCATAAGGACCCTGTGACGGCAGAGGTTTGCACTCTCTGAGTATACATGCCTCTAGTTAGAACTGGGTCCTCTTTGAACTCTCCAAACGAAAAATAATTGCTCAAACGTCTCTAAGGCAATTGATTTTGCGGCTTTAAAGCTACGGCAAGAATAGCGAACAAACTAATTCCGACTAAGCTTTTAAGTCCCCGGGATCTTCGTGTAATTATCCTAGCAGCTGCCACCAGGTATGGAGCCCTCAAAATCCCTTCCGTAAACAACAACTCGTAGACTTCGAGGGAAAATCAAGTATTTCCCAACGAAGACTCTCAGTCTTTTTAAAGTAATTAAAAATTATCAAATTTTTTAGTATATGAAATTTTATGTCGGTTTTAGTCTTTTAACTAAACGCTATGTTTCATTATTATAATGCAAATTTAGTTTGTTATATACCTTAGTCTGTTATACGATTGTGAAATTATGGTTTTTCATATTCTAATTTGTTATATTTTGATTTGTTCTTTTGTCGTTGAATGTATTTAAGACTCAAATGTCTTCTTATGTATTTTATACACAACTACATACTTATACTTTTATATTAGAACTGAAATACAAGAAAAAGCATCGTTGTATATGTATAAACTAAAAGCCTTTTGAAGATAGAAATCAAATCAGGCACCAACATAAATTTACAGTATACATTTTCTAATTGACCTATTTTAAACGGGTTTTTTGACAATATTCATTATAATTTGTATAAATTAAATACAATATAACAATAATGGAATACAACCACCGATTGGTATCAGATTAGAGCTCTGGAGGGTGGGTTTATTCTAAGAGATAAACAAACAAATAATTATATCTTTGTACGTTATGAAAAGAGTTAACTACGTTGTTCATTTTTATACTCAACCTTTGTAAAGATATTCAAAATGTCCCAGTCAATACAAGAGTAGTTATAGAAGGACTCATAAAAAGGAGGCTGACAAATGATGAATATGTTTTAACGCTTAATTATTATTCTAATTCTTTAGCAATAAATAAAATGCTTACGAGAAGGCTTTACTATTTTGGTGCTAGACTGGCCTTAACCCAAGAAGCCTAAACTATGCTGATGTGAGACAATATATAGATAATGAGGGAGTAAGAACTCATTTCATAATTGCCCTGTCACCCACAGACAACTCTGTTTGAGACATCATTATTTATTATCGTTTTTTCTTCAGGGTTGAAGTTGAAGTGTATGATCCTTGTTGGTAATGTGAGTTTTTTATGTATATTGTAAGAATGATGAAATATCCATGACAGACAAGATGTGCAAATTAATTTCAGCCTTCAAAGCATTAAGCCATAGGATTTTATGAAGACAACACATACATACTTTCGTAGTTATTGCTGGATGAACGGGAATATAATGATTTTAATATGCTTATTATTACTTGGTTCAGCAATACTGAAAATCCTCAAGAAATATTATTTATATATATATAAAGCCTTTGAAATATAAAACCCAAAGCGCTCATTCAGATAGTTACATAGTTACGTCCAACGATCCAATTTCCTGAACATAAAGACGGAGTCAGACAGGGTTCTTTGCTTGGCCCCCTTACTTTTCATTCTTCTCACGGCTGATCTACCTGATTACCTGAGAGTAGCTGTCAATCCAGAAGCTCAGCTTGAAGTACTGCTATATGCCGACGATACTTCTATCGTCATCTCGGCTGCATCCTTGGAACAGGTCGACTTCGTTATAGCGCGGCATCGAAGGCCTTGGAACGTATTCTAATATCAATGGACTCCACCTAAACGTTGAGAAAACCCAAACGTTACGTCTGGGTGCTCCAGGCACTCCTTCAACCGATACACTCGACATTCTGGGAGTACCTGTTAGCAGAAACCTGACATTTGGATCCCCCACGAAAAAATGATTCAGGATGTCAGGCAAAGAATCGGAGTCATCCGCCGGCTCAGTACCACGTTATCGTGAGGGCCACTGCTGACCGAGATAGCTAGAGCCATAGTTATAGGGAAACTTCAGACGTCTGCTTGGGTGACTAGAAGTGCAAAAATTCTCGTCTGTCGCTGAAACCTCGCACACCTTACAATGGCAAAGACAGCTCAGATGCACAACTTGCCATCAACGATCTCGCAAGTATCTTGCTGGAGTTCGATGAGCAGATCGGTTCACTATATTACATCTATATTATGATAGATTATATATATATTATAGTCAAATTTCACGTTTTTGAGTCTGACACCCCTTTGGATTTTACCGTAGTGCATCATACAGATCATCTTGTGACATTTTGTACGAAATCGAAAGGACGCAAAAAGTTTATTGTAACTTAGTTCCTAATATAGTAATATGAATACATAAATTTTAATAACTTTTGGGTCCGTTGAGGAGACGATTATCGTTATTCCATTTCGTTCAACTTTCACAAGATGATTTGTCTGTCGTTCTTTTTTATCAAAAAAAGCCAATGGCCTCAAATGAGGCTGTGTGGAACAAAAAAAAACAATTTAGAGAGTGCAAAAAAAGCTACACTAATGAATCCTGAGATTAGAGACGTTTTGTGTGCTAGATTTGTATATGTTGAGTTAATTTTTAGGGGTATGTCAATAACTGCTAGTAATAAATATTGTCTATGCTTGTGTGCGAAATTGAATTCCTGCATTTTAATTCTTACTAATTTTGCGTTACAAAGATAAGCCCATACATTTTACTAGTTCTAGCGTTAATAGGAATTATACACTTCTTATGTATGGTGAGTATTCCATCCATTTAACAGTCTTGGTGAGTGAATAGCCTACTACATTTTTTCATAAGAATATATCGCAACAACCACATAGCAAATCGTTATAATTTATACAAAATGGGATCAGTTAAAAACGAAGATCTTTCTTTTATCATTCCAATTACTTCTTCTTATTCATTTTTTATTACAGATATGAATTTTTATTGAAATTTCTTATTATTTGATTATTTCCAAATTAATTTAAGGTTTTCTTATATTGTTTCGCTCGTTTAAACAGAGAAAGAAAAAGAAGGGAGAGAAGTGAGGCAAAATACTCTCTCCCTTCTTTTTCTTTCTTTCTATCCAGGTAACACTAACAGCATTTACCAAGTGGTAAGTGTATATTCTCATATCAAAAGACAATTTTTTGGGAGAGTACGTGCAAAAAGGTTTGCTTATATCTCTTAAAGTATAGCGATTTTTAGAACACCAAACATATCAAATGAAAGCTTGGTAAACCAGCTTTAATATTTTGGTATACTAAATCATGTCAGTTAATAAGTAGAGAGTTATATGTACATTAAAAAAGCCTATCTCGCGTACAAAATGACGCATATAATGGATTATAAATGCGTCAGAGACAAAGTAAAATTTTGAGAGGATACCTTGACGCAAATCTAAGAAACACATTATTATTTATTTTTTTCATAATCGATTTCTTATAGGTCAATACAGGCTCTGAATCATATGATGTAAACTCAGATTGTACTGAATTCTGAATTGATAAGAATGCAACCAAGGTCATTTTTGGATTTATCATCTAAGGTTTACTAAACTTAAAGTACTATTTTACTCTGAAGCGAACAAGTCATCTTCTACAGGCGAGTGAAGTTAATTGATACAAAAAAGCTATGAAATATGCTAACAATACAACTCCATTTTTTCTTTGTTTTTACTGAAAACTTTGTTTTATTAAAAAACATCAAACATACGTCTGGTAGTAAATTAGATTTCCTTTAAATTATTAATTATTACGGCAGTACGACTCTCAAATCCTCTATGTTTTCGCCGACGACTTACACTCTGTATGTCGGTTCTGTAATAAAATTAAAAAGTTCATTAAAAAAAGCTCTTGACCATCATTGAGGATTTAAATATCGTTCTGGACTGATTATAAATACAAAGAAAAGTCAAATCATTACAAATTGTGAAGACTCGTTAAGAGAAATATCAAATGACTTGGCCTATGTTAACTCAACAGATTTGCTTGGAGTGAGTGTTTCTACTTCAGCGAATGAATCCGATAAAATAAATAAAAACAAAATCTTGGAGTCACTGAGGAAAAAAGTCTTATTTTATAGAAACACTCCCCTTTCGCGATACGAGAAACTTACTGCTTGGAACCGCAACATCTTCCCAGAAATTTTCCATATATTAAAGCACATCCCATTCTCAGGAAACTTTTGCGAAGAAATATATAAACTTAGGGATAGCCTCATATGGGGAAGCTCTAGAACCATATATTTCGAGAACAAGACTCAACTCAAGTGTCTGCTCTTGGGTCTTGGATCCCTAAGTATCGAATTAATGTGGAAGTCATGAATTTATCATGGTTGAGGCGATTTTTTTTAAGCAATGATTTTTGGGCAGAGAGAATCAAAAACAAATTCTATGATGGTATAGGACGGCACTTTTGCGACAGAATTTTTATGGGCCCCTCAGAGCTTTTAAAAACTCTTAAGCGGTGTGGCTCTCATTGGAAGAAAATGAGTAGGTCATGGGAATCAGTCATGGATAAGATCCTTCCTCTCCTTGACGTAAATGAGCCATTAAATAAAAACAGTCGTTTTGATAGTGCCTCGGAATTTTTAGAAGAATGTCAAGCGACTTCAATAGGTCAATTCATTGAAGATGAAAAGGTTCTTAAAAACTATATCCTATTCTTACGAGTTAAGAGATATTGCAAACCTTTATCGTTTGGAATAAACATTGTAGGTCCGCCCATTCCATTTTATATAGCTATTGGTGCTCTAACAAACCAAGCCATTCGGAGATCCCTTATAGACACGCGAAGTCCAGCCCATCTGCGATAGTAAAAAGACGAAGAGAAAACCTAGGATGTGAAAAAGAAATGTCATTTTTAGATCCAAAATTATTATGCGAAAAAACATACACCGACTCAAGACAAAATGGCTGAGGTACCGGCTAGCCACTTCCTCGCTCTTCTTGAGTAAATCCAGGGCGAACCCAGAAGATCAGGTCTGTCATTGGTGTAAAGAAGTGAAGGAGACATCTTTTCCTTCTTTTTCTTTATCTTTCTATCAGCTAACAGTTACACCAGTTACCAAGTGGTAATTGTAATCTCATATCAAAAGATCAATTTTATGGAAGTACGTGCAACCGTCTATTTGCTTATATCTCTTAAAGTATAGCGATATTAGAACACCAAACATATCAAATGAAAGCTTGGTAACCAGCTTTAATATTTTGGTATACTAAATCATGTCAATTTAATATGTAGAGAGTTATATGTACATTAAAAAAAGCATATCTCGCGTACAAAATGACGCATATAATGGAATATAATGCGTCAGAGACAAAGTAAAATTTTGAGAGGAACCTTGACGCAAATCTAAGAAACACATTATTATTTATTTTTTCATAATCGATTTCTTATAGGTCAATACAGGCTCTGAATCATATGATGTAACTCAGATGTACTGAATTCTGAATTGATAAAATGCAACCAAGGTCATTTTTGGATTATCATCTAAAGGTTACTAAACTTAAAAGTACTATTTTACTCTGAAGCCCAAGTCATCTTCTACAGGCGAGTGAAGTTAATTGATACAAAAAAGCTATGAAATATGCTAACATTATCACAGTCATTTTTTCTTTGGATTTATTTGAAACTTTGTTTTATTGAAAAAAACATCAAACATATCTGGTAGTAAATTAGATTTCCTTTAAATTAATAATTATTATTGAAGTCTGTAACGTCCACCATTTTGAAGAAATTTGCGGAAAACTATATTTTTACTAAATTTTTAAAACTTTGACCTCGTTGTGCGACCTCGTAATGTTGACCGATTTTATTCAAACTTTGTATGTCGTCTTCTTTTATCACCAAGAAACAGGAAATCCACAATGTTGCTAACATTACAAACATTTGAAAAATAAGAACAGCCCTAATACACATTCTAAAAATCCAATCCTTTAGAGTTGAGGTATGAAAGTCACATTTAATTAGATATATAATTTTATTTTCTGCCATTATAATATCCTATTTATAAACGAATATATTTTCCTTTTTTCATTTCTTGAAAAAATACTTTAATATAAAGTTGATTCCTTTCTCCTCTTATGATATATGCAAGATAAGCCTTCTAGCTTTTCATCTTGGGAGTCACAAAATGAGGCATGATATTAGTAGAAAACAAAAAATAATAATAAAAGGAATACTACTCTCTGAAGGCTTTTAAAAGCTTAAAGGGAATTTGGAATTTATATTGATAATTGAATCATCTGGGATATCTCCTTCTGACTTATCACTATCTTAATTCTTGATATGGGAATGTCTTTTTCACTTTTGTATATAATATATGTATCAATTTATAAATATTTCTAATATTTCTAAACATTGTATGGTGGCTGACAAACAAGATGAAGGCCGATACGGATCAGAAAAGGAACATACATTCAAAAAATGGATCTTGAGGGAGGATTCGGGCGTTCTTCACGTCTACAGTGATCTTATTTGGTGTTGTGATTAGTGAGACCTATATTATGCAGCCAAAATTAATACATGATACCCGGCCAGTCCCTCAACAGACACTGTGACATCTCAAGGTTTAAAGACAGCGTTCCAAAATTATATTCCCTGAGCTAGGTCTCAGAACTTATTATGTCAAATCCTGTGACTAATAATACCTATAAAAGAAGCCTGTGCGGCTCACTAATACTCTGAAGTCATCTTTCACGTCCGTTACCATGCCTTTTGAGGCCGCAGAGGTGTCCAGGTCCATAGAAGACTTGCCATAGGAAGATATAGAAAGGGAAATGACACCATAATTGTCAAACTAAAAGTATTTTATTGCATGATATGAAGATCATATTCATCGAGTGTAGCCTTCTCGTGGCCCCCAAACTCAACTCGGAGCAGGTGCTTCAACTTCCGGAACAGGAACCTGTCACACAGGTTCAGGTCGGGTAAGTAGGGTGCCTGTTTCACCGGTTCCACATCCCTCTGGGTCAGGAACTCCCTGGTATCGGTGGCAGTGTGGGGACATGCATTGTCCCACATGAGGAGACAATATTTCAGCCGGATTTTGTCCTTTTTCAGGCTGAGAAAGCGCTTCCCAGTCGTCCTCAGGTACTCTATCATGGTGTTCCGGTCGGCTGTGGTCACAGCAGGTAGTGCAGTGATCGATACCCGCCTCGGCTTGCAGGTGAACCCCATTAGAATCATCGTTTTGCTCGCTGTCTGTTTCACACGGGGGGTCGAGAACTGGGCCCCCGTGGGCTCCGCCCAGACTTGCCTCCACTCCGCCGATTCCCAGTAGAACCAGGACTCGTCCTGGACTAACAGATGAGACCCCATAAAGTCTCCCCGTGGTCCTGGAACAGCTTCAGGAGGTCCTAACAGCACTTCGCTCGCTGCGTCTTGTTGGCTTCAGAGAGCTGGTGAGGGACGAGCACGCTGAGGAGGTTTCGGAGCCCTAGATCCTCCGTCAGAAGCCTGAAAACAGTTGTAGATGGTAGGGACACCTCTGCAGCAACTTGTCCAGTGGTCATCCGGGGGTTATCCTCGACCAGGCACTTCACACAGGCCACATTCTTTTCAGTCCTCGTCTCCCGGGGACGCCCAGGACGGGTCTTCTTCTCCAGGGCAAAAACATCCTTATCGAACTCAGTGTGCCATCTCTGGAGGGCGGAGAGGCCAGGGCAGGAGTCAGGGAAGGTAGAGAGCAGGTCCCCGTGGATCTCGTTGACTGTCCTCGCGAGCTTGATCCGGATCAAGAAGTAGGAGCGAAAGTCGGGTGTCTCCATTTTCAGCGGCGAGTAGAGTGAATCATAGAAATGACGTGATTACTCACCTTATATACTAACCTGAGTGGCGCCATACAGTCTGTTTCCCATGCAAAAATATGCGATAAGAACGCTCCCGTTGAAATTTTTGAGATAGCGTGTGAACTTTTCGAGATCGCTAACCTACCTCATTATTTATGGAACAACCTAATATATATATATATTATATATATATATCTTCTCTGCATACCATAGTGTCTTGTTTTTATATAGATCGGTGTGTTGACTAAAGGAACAGTCGAATATCTAATAATAAACAACCATAATTACACCAATTTTGATTTTCTCACACGGAACATATCACTTTATTTTATTTTTCTCATGAATCAATTTCTCAAGATGTCTTCTCTTGAGAAGAATTTAAAGCATGTAAAATATGTTGTTCTTATTGTGGTATGTACGTATTTTTTGATTTGTTTTGTAAGAGAAAAGAAGATATCATTGGGAACTATTGGGAAGGTTTTCCAATAAATTCTGAGCCTTAAATATTTTAAGAATGGATGGATAGGAACATAAATACAATGAGCCCCTGATTGGGTTGTCCAGAGATCATTATGTACATGTAAGAACATGAAAGATTACTTCTTTGCAATATGATGAATAGTATTCGCAACGTTAGAGTAATCACATACTATTGGAAAAAGGTATCATCGGTTTTGAGACGTGTCTGCCATTATTATTATTATTGCAAAATTCAGGCTCTTACAGATTATTATGGATTAGATATCTATCAATCATTGGTTATCTCCTTGTTTACCCGAAGAATAATTAAGCAACTATTATCCATGACTCAACCACAATTCCTTTCAAAGAAACAAGGAAACTTATAATATTATTTAGAAAATTACATCTTAATTTTATTACACATATTTTTGGGCAATTAGAAAAAGCGGAATATTATAAACTGTGCCATTACACTTTGTTTATACATATGAGTTCCGGAGAGTCTCCGTCTTATTTTTGTTATTTTATCTGTGTATATCTTAATATATATATATTTGATCTTACTCTCTGAAAAGACGGATTTATAATAAAAAATCTTTGATGAATGAAAGGAAACGTTTCATCTAGATTCCATTACTAACAAAAGGTTCACAATAAGTTACTTTGATATTGTAAGCTCTAGTTCTTTTGGTATATATGTCAAATTGGAATCCTTTGTATATAAGGTGACTTTATGATTGTAGAAGCTCTCCAAAGTTATCAACAAAACATCATTTTTTCAGTTGGTATCCCACTTTTCTTTTTCTTTTTTAGTGTGTAATTGTAAGAGTGAGAATATAGTAAACATGTATTCAATTCTTGAGATTGAGATACTCCTTTAGTTAATGACACTGAATAAGTGATCATGGAGAAATCCATTCAAGGGATTTGTAAATGACAAATATCGACGTCCATGAAGAGTGTTTTCTGCTCTACAGGATAGTATTCTTTTCTCTGACGACGTTGACGCTCATACCTCGACAGTTACAAATGAAGTGATGCTTTATTTCATAATATCAGCTGTTTTTTAATACTCACACTTTCAAGGTCCCCATGATTTATTCTGAATCATTAACAATGCAAAATAAATAGAAGACGACTACTCAATAATGATGAAATCCTTCCTTTTATGGCTTGAATCGTCATCAACTCACAACTAGTGTTGTGTTGGTCGGTGTTGATTCGGTCCGGTCCAGTCTTAGGACTATCGGTCCTTGGAATAGGTCCTTAGAACATTTGATCCTTGAGATTGTATTTTGCCAGTCCTTTAATTTTCCATAAAATGTTGAAAGAATATTTATATAATGCATTTTAACTTTTAATATGAGATGTGTATATATTCTACTATAACTCAAAAAGTGCCCTGACGTTACTCTCTCCTACTGCTACACCTCTCACGAGACCATCATCAACGAGCAGGTCCCCTGAATCGCCCACACATCCGAGGGCAGCAGTAATTTCGACGCCTCGCCTTGCAAAGCTGAGCGTTCTTCGTTCAATCATAATAATATCACATTTAAAAAACCTGTCATATTATGTGCCTATCATTGTTTTTATGTTCTTTTAAAAGTGTTTCTTAGTCCCTATGACTAATTGAAGAAATGAAAAAAAAAAATAAAGCTTGCATTTTGTCCCAAAAAAATAAAATAATAATAAGTACTCCGGTTCAACCGATGTCTGGAAATATCATGTTTCTCTCGATTTAAACATCTAACATGGATTTATCTTCCTATGGTTTCGACTATTGTTTTAAATGCTATTGAGTTATTATCAAAATATTTCATACCAATACAATATTAAGTATTATTTTCAATACAATTTTGATCTGATTGTGTTCAATTTTAAGAAAAGAAAAAAACCTTAGTATTTTTCTTCTTTTTCTTCATAAAATTATGAAGTAAAACTAACATTGTAAATAATTTCCAACAAACAGTTTTTATGACTTGAAAGAGCTATTGGCACAGCCAGCACCTTAGAGGCTATAATTAAGGTACTTTGAGTTATTTTACTTTTGTAAGTACAAACAAAAAAATCGACATAATTACTATGCCGGAAAATATAAAGAAAAAAATCGTTGGAAATTGTCTTTTGGACTCAAGTTAGGTTCGGTTTAGGATCGTCCATTGTATTAAATATTTTATGATTGACGTCATAAGAGTTTTAATTTTAGAAGTTATAAGCTTGAACTTACGGGTGTAGGCGCTTAAGAATGCCCACTTCGCGGTTGAGTTTGTCTTGAGTCTGGACAACAAACGGCGTGGAGCACAAGGCTTTAAAAGTCGATAAAATGAGTGACTCTCACGGCTCTCAAAGAAGCACCCCCAGAGCAGCCTTGGAACTCCACACACACGGACAAAACATCAGCCTTATTGAAAATATATTTTGTAATGCCGTGGTCATTAATAGAGGCACTGTGGACATCCCTCCTATAAGGATCCGTAACAGTACTGTGATTGATTTACGAGCTTATTAAGGCTACTCAATAGATCGCCTGAGGTCAGCACTAGAGCCAGTCTCGACCTTAGCTTCAACATGAACATCAAGGGCGTGTGCGTTAAAACGGGGTCAACTTTTAATGTTGGGGCGCAGGTTCGAATCCATTTTTGGTCTACATCATTCGATAGACTAATTATACGCTATAATGCTTATTTTTACCCAGTCGAATGCAATTCTATCGAAACATATAGGCAAAAAAATACTCTGGTCAAGGTTTAAGGCCGTCATCAAGGTCGATGGGGAGCAACTTCCGAGAATATCGTTACTCATTATCCCTAGAAAATATATAGTAAAAGTTCTGCTTTAAAAATGCCCATCAAAGTCTCGTTATATATATTTATATTTTTATTATTATTATATATATATATTCAAGAGGGGGTTTGATGCTCAAATACCAAAGGAACAATAATATTATTTTGATTGACTTAGTTATAAATAATAATTCTTAGCTCAAAAAAGAAAACAAACATCGTTGGAAAATTATTCATCATTATTTAAAGCATATTTTTATTAATAAGATCGTATGTTTTCTTTTAATGTAAGTTATCTTTATAAATATATGGTTTTAATGGTGGAACTACAGGGTGCAATGACACAATCGGACTCATTTTTAAGACGACATTATTCCATCAGCGGATGTCTGATCCATCTTTTTTGGTATCATTTTTTTCTGGGTCATAGTTTTAAGATATTGCTGAAATATTTGTGTTCAATGAGCGATATCGTAGGTACGATAATATTCATATTATGCTTAGTGATCAGATAAATTCATTAATGCTGACATCTCCGGCCTTCAGTCAATGCCGGTTCCAAAGTGCCCAGATTCAAGTTTCCGGCCACTGCAATGATCTTTGGGGCTGTATCAAGTGTTTCATGTCATGCCGCTCCACATGTCTCAGGCCTCTTAGTGAACAATAACATCTACCTGCAGGTCGTGGAGGATATTGTCTAACCGTGAATCGAGTCTGTTGTCAGTGACAAGGAGGACTCGGCTTCGGCCCACAACACTAAGCGGATACAAGAATACGTCACGGGGTCTAACAGATATATCCGAAACGGTAATCAACGACAACCAGATCAATAAGGAGGGTATTGTGATCGAGTTTACAGCTTTTATCGGCAGGTATAGATATCTATTGACAACTTTTATTCAATATGGCTACCACCAACATCAATCACTCTCTCGATTCTGAGCCTGAAGAAGGAGCAGGCATTGATGATGTGCACGGTATCAAAGTTTTGACCTCATGGTCGAAGGAGGCCTTCAACGCATCCACAGAGCTATAGGGCATGTGATGGGTATTCCCATACAGCTCCTCCTAGACGTAGTTGAGGTCAAGGGAACTGGAAGGACAGCTCAGCACATCTTAAAAGACAGGCACATTGACTTTGAGTCAGTATCGGACGATTTTGGCGCCGTACGCCGGCGCTGAGTCCACCTGGAAGAAGATGGGGCGCCCATCAGCCTCTAAATCTATCCACGGGCTTCACCACAGTCCTCAACAGGTGAACCTTATTGAGATACTGTCCGGGCTCAAAGGAGTTGGGTGTCATGACGTCCCAGAGGGAAAAAATCATGTGTATTGTTGATATAACAATTTTTTGCAATATTACTGAACACTCTTTAACATCACTGAAAAATATGGAGAGGAGTTTTTTAGCGCTATAATTGTTGCTTCGGTACTCTATATTAATTAAGGTATTGATTGCTTAGTACCATAGAACAGCATTGACATAAATATTCGCCACATTCTGACGTCATGTTTAATAAATGGCCACATATCAAAGGAGGATATTTTAATTTAAAAATAAATGAAAAGGAGGTTTTTATTAAACCCATATCCAATTTATTTATAACCCTAATAACTCTCAAGGGGTTCATCACCATTCTTTGAACTTTGCAAGACTAATGCAAACATCCCTTTTCCACCAACACTTGGTCCCATTATTCAACTAGAAGGAGAATATTTTTGTGTCACTTATTTTAAAATTTAAAACTCCAACAAGTCATTTCCTAAGTTTAATTAATCTTTCTTTCCTTTTTTTATTAGAAAACTTCTGACAGTGAATAATTGTATTTGCACTTTCTTAAAAAATCTTAAGCCTTCTGTAAGTAGAAGGTTCTTATCTTTGCTTGGTTGTAGGGACTTTAATGTGATCAATTTCATTCATAGACACTTTGAGCCTCTCCTTTTTATTTTCAATGTATTTCTGTGACTTTATAACGTTTATGTCGCAGCAGAGATGGAGATCTAGTAGAATCGTTGACTCTTGCGATCCTTATCTTTTCTAGGAGAGATGACGACTTAAATATGGAGATAATGTTTTTTGATGTTGTACAAACTATTTATTCTATTTGCGATGTATCTTCTAAAATTTGGTGGAAATGATTTCATTTTTTTGTTCAAAGAAGCAAATGCGACGCAATACTAACATTGTATCTATATCACCGACCTATATAATAATGATTTGACACTCATCTGAGAAGAAATCGGACATGATAAAAATAGTTTGAACAACATTTTTCATACCATCTCCATATTTAAGTCGTCATTCTTCCTATTAGAGATAACATTTCCGATCTCTTCAAGCAGAGTCGTTGATTCTTCTGATATAGATCACGATCGTAGTCACTCCTAGGAGAGGATACGACCGTGATCTCTACCAGAAGAGTGAATCTCTATCTCTACTGCGACATTTATATCTCAAAATGTATTACTTAAAAACCAGTGCATCAATCAAAGCATTAAGACGTAGACTATAAAATAATTAAGGGAACTCCCATAAAAATAGTTTGTATTTACTGCCATAAAGCAAAAGAATTTTCATAATTGTTTCTATTGATTATTTTACATCAATAAAATATCAAAATATGTTTGTATTTTAATATACATATGTGTAGGAATGTTTAAAACATATGCTTTTTTAAATACTATGTATGGAATTGCAATTGATGCTACATATAGACATTTGATATAAACTTTAAACTCTGCATTATAAAAATAGGATTCTTATAAATATATAGTAGTAGTGAAGATATATACTATATTAGAAAGAAAACATTTATGTGTTTTTTATTGTGTCGTTCTTGATGTGTGATTATATTTAGTGATAGAAGTATAGAGGGTGTCCAGTAATATATTACAATAATTTTTTTAATTACTATATTACAGTAAATCGCAAAGAGGGTACACAAAAAAGTCAATCCAAGTAGAGAGAAACAAAAATAAGCTCTTTACAAAATCGAATAAAGATTTTTCTACACGGGAATTTGATCAATTTTAAAGAAATAAGAAGAACATAAACATATTCCATTTTCTTGGTCATTTGAAAGGGAAACTTTTGAAATTTTACGCCGGAAAAAGATCATTTGCTGTAAGGATTTCCTTTTTAAACATGAGGTTATTTTTCTTCTATATAGGGAAGGAATATCGGCGGTTTCATAAAGAATAAAATGTGTAAACCAGTTATTTGAATATATATATATATACGTTTGAAGATGTGTTAAAAAATAGACAATTTATTACATCCATTCATTACAGAGACGTTTCTAATAATGGATTGAAAGAAAATATTTTATTTCGAATGGCGAATTTTGTAATTCCTTTCATTTACTTTATATATGGACATCAGAGAATGAAGGTCAATTGTCAATAATATTGGTTTGTTTATCTACTAGATCAACTCTCCACCATACCAGAGCTCAATCTGATATTGGTGGGTTATAAACTGTGTAGAAGTTAACCTTTATTTCGAACTGAATCAAACTTATAAAGAAATAAAAAGGCTATAAAAAATATTCGTCCAGGGATTTTTCTTTTCCTATATTCCTCGACTAGTTCGTCCATCCTTGTTTGGGGACACGTGCAGGTGGTAATATGGAACTTCTTAACAAAGTACAGGTAAATATGTTCAAACAAGAATGTTTCGAGAAAATGATTGATGTTCTTAAGCATTATTTCATCGTGATGTCTAAAATATGGACTTATCAAACTAAATTAGGAATCTCTACGTCGTCTATATATTATTCCTTGGTTTCATGACGTTTATCACTTCTCTGAGGCCACATCATTGTATATTTTAGTTACACTAATATATAAAATAATACCCCTGGAGGAACTGATAACGACGGAGGTCTGAAGTAGAAGCGAACACCAAATTTAACCCAAGACATCTCTTAAAGTTGTATTTTCATTTTTTTTAAAATAAGTGTTAATATCTAGATTGAGTTCGTGATTTACCCAAATATTTTAATGTTTTATCATCATTCTCTTTTTGTTAATTTTATAATCAATTAAATGTACAAAAATATTTTTTTAAGCTATGAAACATTTTTAACGTTTGCCTCAGTTTTAGTTCACATCTTTTATTTGTATGTATTTTATAACTTTGAGCTAATAATAAAAATAGAAAATAACCAGAGCTGGGATTCGGTAGAAAAATCTACCGTCGGTTCGATATTCGGTATATACAGAATACCGATCGATATCGGTATTCGGTAGATTTATTATATCTACAGTATCGATCGATATTCGGTACGGTAGATTAGAAAGAGAGATAAATTTATTAATGTATCTGCTTTTACTTCTTCATATGCATTTAATATCGGACAGTTTATAACAAAGGACAATTAAATACATCATTGTTATAATTTATTAGAGATTGTTTGAAATTTATTACATACTAATCTTATATAAATTATATATGTACTTAGATTTTGTAGGAAATGGAAGGCTATAGCATTTTTTTCATTAACTGTCTCTTATTGTCCGATATGAACTGCACTTTTTAGGTACAATGCAAAGCATAAGCTTATATTGAATGTCTATTTATGTATCTGCTCTATAATACTATAAGTTATAGTTGTTTATTTATTTTCAAAGTTCAAGTTCTTTACACAAGGGAGCGCTTGGGCAAAGCGACAGTTGAACGATGTTTCTTTGCTATTGAAGGGAATAAGCTCTCTATATCTTTATGTCTCTATGTGAATGTTACAAAAGTCCTACTTTCAATATACCATACCGATTGCCAATCGGTACGGTATTCGGTAGTTTCTACCGAATATCGTAAAATCGTTTTGGTATTTAAAATTTACCGTCGGTAGTATCGAATACCGATTTACATTCGGTAGTCACATCTCTGAAAATAACACACGAAACAAAGGAGATTGGACGAGGACGCGGATCTGGTCCTAGTATTCAAAAAAGGAAATGGGGCGTATAAGTAGACGCTGTTGTTGTTATTTTACCAAGTCGAAATATCAATTCCCTCTCACCAGGAATGGAGATCTTATCATGTATTTATTAAATCTCAATTAGGGATTGAATGAAATATTTGAACTGTACAAAACAAGAGGATGAAAATGGATACAGGAATGTTTTTAATGGTTTAAAGCTCATATAATTATCTATTGTATATGTATTATGAACCATTTTGAAAAGAACGCCTTTTTACTGTAGTAGCCGTTTTCTTCACTTAAGTGTTATTTATTTTCTATCTAATATGCTTTAAAAACCCCAAGAGAATTAACTAACCAACTGAATATAATGGTTTAACCCTTTGGGGACATTTGGATCAATATTGTCAAATTGTCTGCCGTTTTTCTTTATACTTAAAAATCCTTAATATTAAAAATCTTCAGACAATTATACATCCTTATGCAATTTAATTGTGCAACATACGCCACTACTTACTTTGATGTCAGCACTTTAAAATTTACTTGATGAATACTTTGAAAAAGGCTTTCGTCCCCATAGAGTTAAATTATTTCCCTTCTTTGATCAAACTATATTTAAATGCTTAAGAAAAATATATGGGATTCTTAATATAAATACTTAAAATGGTTTTTGAAACTTATGAAGGCCATTAGGCCTTTGAATGATCAAAATAGTAATGGCATATGTCTTTATATTGGTGTATACATGTATAAGACATGAAAATTTACGGTTAAATCGCTTGACATAACTAACAGGTGAGCAGCCCCTGTTAGTTTATAGGTCCGACGAATATTTTTATATGTAAAGATTTGATTAGGTAGCCATCATTAACAACATTTGTACTTTATATATATATATATACTATTCATATCGAGCCATGCAATTCTTATAAATGAGAACAATATACGATGATCAAACATCAATAAACATTATATTATGGGGGAAATCGGATTCCTACCAGCTATAATTGTCAAAGTATCCAGTTTTTGCTCACAACTCTTAATACACTCTGAGATGTCCTCAGATTGGTTTTTTCATTACTTCAGATATCTTCTTATTTAAATACCAATGAATAAAAACAACATTTTAAATACAATAAAATTTAAAATATAAAAATAGTTATAATCTGTAAAAACCAAAACCAAACTTAACTTTAGAATTTAAAATCACACAAACTAAAGTACATATACCTCTAGTGAAATATCTATTAATATTAAGAAAAAAATGCGAAACTTTTGTTTGTTTATATGTAAAACCTTAAATTTATTTAATAAGTCATAAAACAATGCTTCCAAAAACAAGTTAATATAGGAATATCCGATCTTTTTAGGCCAAAAAAGATAATTTTCTCTCTCTTGATCCAAACCGGAGACTCTTGAGGAACAAAGCTGCATCTTACTTACATTCCTTACATTTTGGTATCGAATATTTATAATTAACTTTGAAATGAACACATTAAAAACAGGTTATATATAATATTTTTTTATAATTTATTATAAACAATCCATTACATAAATATGCATGAATGAACATTGTTGTTTAAGCCAAATATATAACCATTTTATTTAGAGGAACAGAATGATACCGCTTTTAATTATTGTTATAAATCCGACAAATATGTTTTTTTCATTAATATAAACATTTCATTACATGATGTTGACACTTTAAACATATGTACTTAATTAATTAATATTCATATCGAACTATACAAATCCTAATAGGTGGGAACAATGATAAAACACAAATAAACATTGTATTATTAGAGAAAATCGGATTACTTCAGCTCTAATTTTTTTAAATAGTTATATTCGATGTTATCAGCTCATTGCGCTATGACCATTTTAATGATTTTTACTATCTATGAATATATCTTGCATATATTGTTATTATGAATAAACACAGATTGAACAACCTATTAGGTTTTAAGTATAGATAAATAATCAACGCTTTGACCTGAGTGTACACATTTAATGGAGAAATATAATCTACTTCTTGGGAAGAAGCTAGAGAAACTCCCTACAATATTACCTCCGCCGAAAAGGTATTGTTTTCACTGGCGTTGGTTTGTGGCTGGTTTGTTTGTCAGCAGGATAACTCACAAAGTGCGGAACGGATTCGGATGAAACTTGAAGAATATGTTTTAAGTCACATAAAATGTTTTTTTTCTTTCTATTTCTCTAACTCCTCCTTTTCTTTTTCTTTTTTCCTCTCTTTACCTTGAAAAGTAGGTAGTAAAATCAGAAAAGGTGATTTTTCTGGTTCATTTCCGTTCCCATCACTTTGCAAATAGTTTTATTAGGTCCGCCTGACCCAGGATTCCATAGGTACCTTCAAAGTTCAAATCTGACCATAAATGTGGGAGGAGATAGCGTGCGGACATACAGACGGACAGAGATTGGTGAATTAATATTTAGATAATAAATCCACGTAGAAAAAGAAGAATGCTGAGTGTTTGTAAATGACTGGATTTAGGTGGAGTTTACTGTATATTTTATGAGTATTTTAATATGCGTTCTACACCAATGAGTTACTTTTTTTGTTGCCTTTATGGTTCGATGGAATTGCGTCCGACCGGATATAAATAAGCAATATAACATTAAAATTAGTCACTCGGATCTAGGATCTTATCAATGCGGATAGACCAAAAAATGACCATTCCCTCTCGGGATTCGAACCTGTGCCTTCGGCAATTGAGAGTTGAACACGCCTTAACGCACATGGCTATGGCACTCCCTTAGGGTTAATTTGAGTTGTTTAATGATTTGCATTCGATAAAACGGGACGTGTAACACACCCACTTAGAATATTCCACCCAAATTTTCTTAAAAATAGATATTTCCCTCCAAAGAAACCTTCTTTGTTTAAACCCAACAGTAGTTGTATTACTACTCTATTATATTGTTGTTTGTATGCTAGTTTATAAACCCATTCCACTTCGTCGTAATCCCTTTTCTTGTACTATTCCAGCATCTATTTATAACATAAGAGAACACAGACAACAATAACAAAAACTACCCCCCTATAATATTTGACCTCCTTTTCTTTTCAAAAGAAAAAAAAGAAAATAATTAAGGATAATGGAGGGGGGGGGGGGACTTTTTCTTATACGTGATTGGTTGAAATTAAAGTAGAGTATTAAAAAACAGTTGGTATTATGAAATAGAGCAACACTCAAAATTGAATAGGATTCAAAGTGTCCAAATCACTCTAAAAGTAACACTCTTTCTTACGTTCTTTCTTTGCATCTCTTTCCCCTAATCTTGGAGAGTAAAACTATGTACCGAATTTCCAGGCTACAGTCGTTGCTTCGACACTCTATATTCTCTATGGTTAAGACATAATAATATCATCCCTTAATTATATAAATACTCTCTGTCCGTGGGCTTTGATTCATATTATCTATGTATCCCTGAAATAGACCCTTCATGAGAATATATAGGTAGATCCTTACTCTGTCTATAAGGCACTTAAAATGGAAGAAAATTAAGTTCCTAACAACAACAAAAAACATTATGTTTATTGGTGAGTTTTGTAACAAAATTCCAAAGTGGTTAAGGTTTTCACATGCTCACAATTGATATAATTTTTTCAGTTAGAAGCACCGTATTTTTATCTTTTTTTCAAAATACAGTTAATTAATATATATAATAAAACATTCTTTCTTTTTTACGTCCGATAGTCGGAGTGATGATCCATTTATCGACAGATATGAGTAAACGGGTACCGTTACTTTGATCTCCTACCTGAGCTAGAAACAAGAGAAACCGCACTTCAACACGGCCATCGTGCTAACATTCCTCACAAACCTCTCTATTATTGTACTTATTATAGAAGGATCTGGATCCGCGAGTCCCGTTGAACATATTCATGAGCCGAGTCAGTGCTAGGAGCGACCACATTGATGAAGGAGCTCCCAAACGTCTCGTCTCCTCCTCCGATCATTGAGGAGGAGGATGAGACGAGACGGGGCAAATATAATGACTGGAATCATGCCACCGTCCACTCCCATTCGAAAATTTGATCCCAAGCAATGATGAATCAATGTAAACAATAACAAGTATAAGAACAAGGCAGGAGCACTCTGGATGACGAATACTTTTTTCCTTCTTCTTCTATAATAAGTACAATAATAGAGAGGTTTGTGAGGAATGTTAGCACGATGGCCGTGTTGAAGTGTGGTTTCTCTTTGTTTCTAGCTCAGGTAGGAGATCAAAGTAACCGTACCCTATACAAACATAAGATTATCTATAAAAATCGATGATAATACATAGTAAAACTATATAAATAAGCATTTAACCATCAATAATATGAGACATTGCAGTAGTCTTGAGTCTCATGAGAAGAGATAATTTATTTTTTAAAGGACACCACTCTTTTTACAGATGTTTATCTGATGCTCGCTCCTTTACGGGAGCGAGTCAAATATTAATTAGTTACATATTGATAACTGCTTTTTCCTTCGTATTTCCTTTCTTTTAATCCATTATGTTCCAAGCATATTACCTTTTTCCAGAGCTGCTACTACCGAATGTAAATCGGTATTTATAACTGGAAGCGTTGTTACCTGGTGGTGTGAAGAAGTTGAACTTTGCAAATAAATAAACAACTTCGGAGCTGAAAGCGCATTTAATATCGGACAACGATTAATAAAAGACAGTTAAGGCAATAGTTTGTTGTCCATTGCCTTCCATTTCCTTCAAAATCCGAGTTCAATTATGATTTATATAAAAAACATGATTTAAATTTCAAATAATTTCTAAAAAAACTATAACAAGTTATGGATTTCGTTGTCTTTTGTTATAAGTTGTCCGATACGTAATACATATGAAGAAGTCACAGAGCATATACATAAATAAATTTATCTCTCTTTCTAATCTACCAAACCGATCGATATTCGATAAATATAAAATAAAATCTACCAAATACCGAATCGGCGGTACCGAATCCCACCTCTGCCATTTTTATATCCCTCATCATGGTATCCCCCAAATAATTATCATCCATCAGTGGAAGAAGAACTTCTACAATTCTTCTTCATTTTCTTGGGTACTTTACACCACCACTCAAAAAAGAGATGTCCTTATGAAAGAATAAAGAGAGAAGGAATTAAGGGGAAAAATGATGGGACAAAGAAGAGCAGAGTAAGAGAAATAATAAAAGGAGGAGAACTCGTCATCCAAAGACTGGTAGGGGAAAAAATAATTCTTCCCTCCCTCTCTCATTGAAAGACTTCCCGGCGTGTAAGAGAAGAGTCTTCTTTTCTTCTTCTCCTTGGTTGAAAAAGAACATCAACCTCAGTGTATAACTGATCCCTGAGGTCCAAGGAACGTGTTCGTGATGGGAATCAATCCATCTGCTTTTTCTATATTTCTATATTAAATTGCCCCCTCTCTAAACTCTCAATTAATAATATTCAAAGTGTGATTTTGTGTGGAGGGTATTATGGATAGTGGTACGTATGGGACCTATGGGGGTACCACGACCACGACAATGGGCGGCTATGGCCCTGCCACAACCACGCATCACCATCATCATGCGACGGGTGGGACTTATACTCATGGGACTGCGTCCCACTTGCAGCAAAGCGCCTCTTCCGTGCATCACCAACAAATGGACTTTCAGGGGCATCTTGGGGTCTTCCTTGAGCAGGGGACGTCCCTTTATGAAGCCCTTAGTGGTTCTTTTAGCTCCTATACGACCACAGGAGGATACTATGACGTCCGGGGTCGTCCCCGGCCATATTATTCTTCTACGACAACAACTGCAAGCTCCAAGCGACCCCCCATTTACGGCTTTGTAGCCATGCAGGCCGAAATACGGACTTTGGAGTTTTGGCGCAGCGTAATAGCCGAGTGTGTGGCAACCTTTTTTTACACGGCGCTTGTTTGCTCTGTGAACACTTCCTCCACGCTGCACACCATTCAGACCAACGCGGCCATGGCATCTGGCTTCGGCATGGCGGTTCTCACTGCCTGTTTTGCCTCTGTCTCCGATTGTCACGCCAACCCTTCCATGACCTTTGCTCGAACCTTCACGCGCCACATCTCCCCTCTGCGGAGCCTCCTATATATTTGTGCCCAATGTGGTGGGTCCATTGCAGGGGCGGCTCTTGTATACGGCGTATACTCCCGCATACAGGACCCTGTGCTTGAAATGTCTGGTGGGGCATTTGGCATGGAATTTGTTCTCTCCTTTTTCATTGCATATGCCTTTTATGCCTCACGCTCAGGCTACAAGGCAGACCCTGTACTCATTGGCCTAGCCTATGCCGGTGCCTGGTCGCATGGAAAGGCTCCCTCAATCCTGCACGCGCACTCGGCTCTGTTTTTGTCTCCAAGGAAGAAGGCCGCTTTGCCAAGCATTGGATATTTTGGCTGGGACCCTTCCTGGGTGCACTTGCGGGCGGATTCACATTTGAATACATCTTTAGCCCACGAAAACGACGCAATAATACTGCAACATATACTAATATGAACTCTGCAAATCTATTCCCTTACACAACGACCTCATCCACAACCCCCGCAGCTGCAACCACTGTCATCAGCAATAAGATCGACGAACTTCACCCCACATCCTCTGGCACACATCATCCCTTCACAGAGGAAGAGTTGATCGATGATCTCGAGCGTGCAAAGTCTTATAAGTCCAGCATGGTGGAATATGGAGGGGACGGCTACAACCAACGCTATAAGCGGAACCCTCCATACCCAGAGTCCATGTACAGCGGCTCCAAGAGTCTCTATAACGCAACCTACGATGCCACCGGCACTAAGAGCGGGGGAGGAATATATGGAGAACTGGGAAACAAGTCCTGCTATGAAGGATACGATAGCGGGGCGGTCATTGATCGCGACATGTCTAGTCTACGAAGAGGTACTTCCTCACGCGTCCTTACCAATGGAGGAAACACCAACGCCATAATACGAATCGCAATATATCCAGTGCAAGCGGAGGAGGAACCCGACGGAATCCCTATGACTATCTACCTGAGGAACCGGGCAATAGCAATAAACCTGATATTATCTCCGGGCGAAAAATATCCAATCGGAATTACTCCCCCACGAAATACGGCGCAGGAGGAGAGGATCGCCTCAATGATAACTTGGACTCAAATAACGCTAATACCGTGGTAGCATATCGCAGTGGATCAGCCTCAAAGGCCAGTGACATTTATAATGATCCAGCCGCCAACTACAACGATCCCCTTAAGCGCCCAGGTCCTACTTCATCCGCATTGCAGCCCATTGATAACTCCTCCGGAGGAGGCTATGGGGTTCGTAATGGAGACTATGGACGGAGTCGAAGGGGTGTGTCAGGCGGTGCACCCGGCACTGCAGCCCCTGGCGACTTCTACTCCCCTGCCTACAACGCATCCTACTCACAGCAAAACGGATGCTCCATCTCACAAAGCACGCCATATACCAACTACTAAAAAAAGGTCTGCACTAATACTAATTATTGAGAAATAAAAGCCACTCTGATTTTGACATCCTGAGTCGAAAGTATACCAAAACGTCTATCATTCTATAGATCAATCGTAGTTATATTGTCTCTGAATCATGGCGGTCTTATCATCATGAATAAGTAAACAATCCAATGCTCTTTCGAACCTCCCCACAACTTTCATACCGTTTTTCTTAAAACAAATATTTGTCTAATAATTAGAAATGACATGCTGCAAACTCAACAATAAATATAATTTTTAATAAGACTTCCTCAGCTTAGAGCTCTTGCATATAAAAAAACATAATTACAAATTTTAATTTGAAACCCTCAACAAAACAGTGAAAATTTTCTGCAAAAACAATATCAGATGAATTAATAAAGTTAAAATAGAATAACAGTGACATAGCACTACATTTTAGATATCTTTCCTTTTGGCGAATAATTCGACGATCAAAACTTCAAGCTCCATTTTGCGCCATGGGGGCAAAAAACTTTATGAAATCGCCAGCTTTGGTCCATTGTGTCTCTCTGAAACCCACAGGAATCTTCATTTCAATGGCGGAATTGCATGTCGAAGCAGATATTAATTTTTAGCTTGTGAAGTGTTGATTCAGGGGATTCGAAGTAGCCAATTTTTCTACTAATAGGCTTCGGATACTTGAAAGACTTTGAATAGTGTGTACGTTGTTTAAATTGTTGATTTTTTTGTTGATAATTCAGTTTCTTTCTTTTTCCTACAATGCATTTGATTGTCAGAATTGAAATATAAATATTTAATATTTACCTGAGTTTGAACAGTTGCTTTAATTAATTTAAATGATCTTATGGACGATATTCTTGTTTCTTAATTGAAATCAACACCTCCACAGCCGCAAGTGAAGGGAACATTTACTTCATAATACCAATTGCTTTTTTTATTATTCACTGCACTTTTCTAACAACAAATCACGTTCGAGAAAAATGTTTGTTATACTCTTTACTTATAACGATGTAGCTGTATTATATCTCGTCATTTATAAAGTTAAGACAAAACAGATTGGATTGGCTTCTTCATCCCCTTGAACAGAGCGCCATCATGCGTCGGACTTTATAATTACTTTCTATATGCTTATGACGTCATAAGAGGATGGTTTCTTATTTCTTAATATTCGTCTCTTGCTCAGACTTAGTGTATTATTAGACCTTGATCTTTTGTTTAAAAAAAATCATATTTGTGCCCTGTGAAATATTGGAGTAGTTTTGTATTCCCCTGATTTTGTTTCCTTATAAAAAAGAGGGACAAACTCATTTAATTATTGGACTTTATTATGATAGCATGTTATTTGTTGACTAAATTATTATGATTATTATTATTATTTATACTCATTTTGTACCAGTTTAGAATATAAATTATTAATATTATTACTTATTATAAGTGCGAACTATATAGAATGAAATATTGTTATATATTTACTTTTTCAAAAAAAAGTCTTAGAGATACCCCTACAAATTGACTCCCCAGGGGTGGGTTCCGTGTTCAAATTAATATATTTACATATATGACTATATGTTGTTCCTCTGACCAGTCAATTGACTCATTATTTCAACTGGTTTTTTTTTACTGTCGTCCCTCATATGCTCCGACCTATGTAATAATTGGTAGTCAACAGAGAAATACTCGAGCCATTTGTCAGCCATTGTTTGATGATGACGTTATATAATTCCAAAATGGCGGCCATTCTAGGTGTATGGCTAATGTAGTCCTCATGAGAAAAAGGAAAATCCTACAATCAAATTCCAAAAATGCCACCCTGCCTTCATATATATTACTATTACTTGTTTACAATGACGTCTTTGGATATATATATATATATTATGCCAATTCTACTTTTTCGAATCCTCAGGTCTTGGTATTGCTACTGCTGAATGAATAAAAATACTTCTTTCCTGCTATTTATTGTTTCATTGAATTTGAAGTCAGGATGTGTAATAAAAAAACCGAATATAACCGGGTTTTTTTCAAAATACGGGATATTCATTTTACTGTTTATTTACTTTTCTTAGTCTAAATGTATTTACACTAAATAAACTAGTAAACAACATGTTATAAATGTACTATTAAGAAGAAATGACCCAGAAAAATACCGCCGGGAAGAGACGTCTTCTTACTTAGTCCAAACAAGATTTACACCTTAGCAACTGATCTTCTCAAAATTGTTAGTTGTGTTAATATGGCATCGAAGTAACTTCTTAATGGATCAGGGCGCTTCCCTACTCGGATCCTATTTCCTCCGGACATATTCTTTTGCAAAGGACAGTATCAAATAAACATAATCCATTAAAGTACCAAGTATTTTTATACTCTCGATGACGAATTGTTTATTTAGCCTACATCCCTTCGGACGTTAGAAAACCAATGTACCTACTTGCTGGAAGGGATTTTTTTTACGTCTGACGAATTCAAAGACTAAAAAAATAGGCTTTCTGGTGATTTAGCCTATGTGAATAGAAATATATTTTACCAAGTACGCAAGAAGTCTTATATTTAAAAACACTAATTCAGCGGGGTTATTCAATTTTTTAAGCCCGATAAAACCCGAATTTTATTATTGCGGGGTTTTTAACATTACACACCCTGAATCAAGTATATATATATATATAAACGATGGAGATTTGTCGGTTTTCATACACAAAAGGTGGTTCCAATCAGTGGTTGTTTTTGAAATATCCCCCCCCCCCGCTACTTTTATTGAGTCGAATGTGCATCCAGATATACTCGAAGGTCGGTGCTTCTATGCCATAAACCATTTTTTGGCCTTTCTTATATTATATGTTCATCGAAGTGACATGATTTTATCTATTACTTAACGTTCTGCTAGCTTAAATAACTGGATGCTTCTTATAATTTTGTTGGAAATAATCTTTTTGCGTACAAATTAGATCGTTAAAGACATTCTCAGAAGAATATCCTGCTGTTGGCATAAGTAGTTATGATAAATAATATCCAGGCCCTGGAATACTTGGAAATCTCTTCAACCTTAATAGTTCTATCAACAAAAATGATTTTATGCATATTGTCGAGTTGTCAAGTTTGTGTCTCTGTCATCACGGCTTTAAAAGCCGGGTTGACTACATCCAAGGAGAAGAATGGCGCAGTCATATGGAGCCATTCTATTATTTCATTTGTATGAGTTATATAAAAAAACTTGTCCGGTTGGTGGGTTGTTTAGATTGTGTAATTACATTTTCTGTTGGTACCACTACAAACTGCTTCATTAGTATTTTGATGCTCATTAATTTTATGTTATAGATGGGGCAGACCATTATCTGTGTATAAAATAGTAATAATTAGCTACTGTATCGGCGAGGCGAATCATACAACAACTATAATTGGGCAAAATATAGTCAATCTTCAGTGCCATTTTCAACATTCCTAAACATGGCATCCTCATTCATGGCTACGCTACGTCCTTAGCAACACGGGGATGGCTTCTTTCTTTCCAGGCAAAACCGGTCACTCTGTCAGTTGTGGGTATATCTAAAATGCTTAGAACGTTAGACTAATTCAAAAGAAGCTCAAAACTCTTTATGAATAAAAACTGACATGTTAAACAATGATATATTTGTTCATATACTTTGAGGACTCATAAATTTTTATCCAACTCTTGAAGACTTCTTCTTTTATAAAAAGAATAAGCAGTAGCTGACGTCATTGGCATTTAAAAGCCCTTTTTATGGCAACGAACGTCTCTTAACCACCGACTATATAAAGACTGGATACTCAGAATATAAGATCACATAATACCAGATGCATATTAGTATATATAATTAGTAAAAAATTGTGGGCATTAAAAACAGTGAAAAAGACTTAATTTTTTTATTCTTTTGACATTAAAAACAAAACCCTCAACTCCTCGATGCTCTCATTATGTATTTGGTCAGTACTCTATATATGAATACCTATCTCTAATATCTAGGGAAAGAAGGTAAAAATGTAACTTCGTCAAAAGAAAAAAGGAAGTCCAACCATGAATTCCAGTGACGTCACCATATGTTAACCTTGCATAAAAATACTATTATGTTTGCTCCGGTGCCTTAGAGTAGGAGAGTCTGGACATCCTGCGCGCCACGATAAAAACGGGTGAAATAATTATGTGAACCCAAAGAGAGTTACCAATACATATCTATAAAATAATAAATAAAATCATTATTTGTTAATAATGTATATTTTTCAAATTTAAACTTTCATACGCAAAAAAAGAAAGAACAATATCAAGTAATGAGAGTCCTCATTTTTATACTTTTGCTGGTATTAATAGCTGAAAGACCCACTTATCTTTCGAAGAACATGTTCTTATCTTTACAGTAGAAGTGTAATTTACAATTACTAAATCTTCTCACTATGTTTGAAACTATTTTCAGATGACATGATGGAATATGACTTTGGATAGACTTGCCATTATAACGGAAGAAATTACATCTATTGTTTTATTCAATTTACAAATGTTATTCTCAAATTTTTCAGAAACAAGGTTTGCAACTTCAAACAAAGAAATTGAAGTGGCTGAACATTATATGAATGAATTTTCAGAAAACGATTTCTCTTTAGATAATAAATTAAGAGGTGAATAAGTATCTTGGTCTATTGTTAAAAAGGTTGAACATTCTTAATAGGATTTACAACGATTGAATTCTTTATATATACAATATTCTCCTAAATAGATAAGAGAGTTTTTTCAAGGACACTTATATTACTTATTTCTATACAAATATAATCATAGACGATTTCTTCTGATTCTTTCGGACGCTGGGATGATGCATCTCCAAGATCGGTTAGAAACATAGAATCATCCCTGTGATAGCTATAATAATCTTTCCTGAAATGTATTGTGACCAGTGTTGTTCCCTAACGCACGTGCGAGTAATATATTTCTTGGTTATATTACTGCGACTAACTAGAGAGAACAAACTTATTAGATATACTTTCATGTAATAACTAATATTTAATATCCTAGTTACAAATTACTTTCGTGAAAAAAATATTCGACAGGCATTTTGATGAAAATTAATGAACTGTGAATGGTTGTGACGTCACCCAGTGAACATAAAAATGCAAACTAGGTTTGGTGAGGATTTTTACAAATCCTGTTTGAATTGCCTTTACTTATTGTTTTGAATGCTCAAAAAAGTATTATCTAATATAAAGTAGTATATTACTTTTGAGAAGTAATAACTAATATTTATAAAAAAAATTACTACACAGTAAAGAGTAGTTTGTTGTTTGTTTAACTCCTAGGTAAACCCCACCCCACCGGAACTTAATCAGGTATCAGCGGTAAAAAGTAGTATATTACATACTACTTTCAAAGTAATATTCGACCAACACTGATTGTGACAAGCAACCAATTTCAAGCACCCTATAAACTCCTTTGCGTTAGGAGTAGGATTTTTGCTCGAATAGATATTTTCCACACAGACTCTCCTACTCTAAGGCAGTGGTTCCTTCCTAACAATGACGTCACTGGATTTTTTAATTATATCTCCTCTTCTTAGGCCTTGGTATTTAGACTGTTCAAGGAATGTCAGCAATTATAGAGTTCCCTTTATCCCTTAATCAAATTGAAATGATTGAATATTTTCGTCGTAAACGCTTAAGATGAGTCCCGTCAGGTGCAATCTGTAATCTTTCCTTCTTTTATTCAAGGTATATTAAGATACAAAGTATGTCCATTAGGGTGATAACTTTTTTACAACCTCATATTCCTGTGTCATCATATGATGATGAACTTTTATGAAAGATTAAATAAAATCTATTTTTTAAGTTTATTTGATGAAAAAACTTCACGCACAAAATTATTTTAAATAATTTAATTAAGAACTTTTTGACCAGTTCTTGAAGTCAAATAAAACATATTCCAGTTTAAACAAAAACTTTAAAGAATGATATGTATACTATTGTATAGCAGTATAAAGGGACAGAAAACAATTGGTCACTGTCAATTGGTCACATTAATGTCATTGGAAAGGACGAATCTCAGGGGGAGGTTGTCCTTGTTGCGGCAGGACTCGTCCAAGTCCTGCATAACTTTGATCGCACGCTCGCAGCATTGGTTGCTTCGGGCAATATTGATGGGCGATTCATCTCTTTTCCAGTAGGTTTCTAAGCATTTGAGACCTTTTGGGTATCCATCCAGAGCAGATGATAGTTCTTCGAAATCCTCATCGCGGAACAATTGGTTGCTAAACCAATGGCCGGCCCATGGGTAAGAAATAAATGAACAGATTTTACGCAGCCTGGTTCGAGTTTCAGGCATCAGAATGAATGCAAGGAGGGCTAGAATGGCACGAGAGTTCCAGCGTGCATTGCTGATGTTAGGAATCTGCTGAAAGTTAACAAAAGGGACCTCATCTTTCTCAGTGAAGTGTCGGAAGACACGAGTAAGGTGATACAGAAATTTCATGTCGTCTCTCCAACCGCCTGTTTCCTTGATCTCAGCTTTTCCATTGCTGAAAGCTGCTTTCAATTGGTCATACATGCGCACCAAGTCCTTCACAAGGAAGTACTCAATATCTGGGGATTTAGTTGAGTCATGGAGCTCATCGTCCATGACAATACGGAGGATGCGATAGAGCACATGGTGCTGACGCTTGTCGTGTCGGCAATTATCATCAGAATTGATCCCCACAAGTTGAACTCCTGCAAGACATCCTGGAGCCCTTTTGTAATGGTTGCAGCTGTACCGTCCTTCAATTGAAGCACAGTCAATTTGATTTCCTTTGCTTCATTTTTTAGGACCACTGCTTGGTGTTCAATGCCATTGATTTTTTTACCATCGAAGTGCAAGCTCCAC
Source organism: Caligus rogercresseyi (assembly GCA_013387185.1). Taxonomy (NCBI): domain Eukaryota; kingdom Metazoa; phylum Arthropoda; class Copepoda; order Siphonostomatoida; family Caligidae; genus Caligus; species Caligus rogercresseyi. Next base: position 1,493,850 of record CP045908.1, read on the forward strand.
TTCTCCCGATGAAGCGTGCTAACCAAGTGCTGCTTCACTTCAGCAGCTCTCCTGTAGAGAGCTTTGTGGATTCCTGGCTGACTTGGGGTCCGGATCTCGATGCCCTCACCTGAAAGCTGACGGCATACCTTTGCTGCTTTGTGGGTCGATAGCTTTGAGCTTGTAACAAGTCGCCTTGCAGCACCAGTGGGGTTATACTTCCTTGTGCTTGTTGATGGTGCAGCCTCATCTTCCATAGAACTGTCTTCACTAGTGTCACATGAGTCCGTACCTGTTTCAGAAGAATCTAATACTACTGAGCTGGACTCATTTGCTGAATTGGACACATCCATTTCCAATGTATTCCTTCGCTTGGATGGGTGGATGGTCTGGGCACTGGCACGTTTGCCAGTAGAATAACCGACCTGGCCTTTGCTCTGCATTTGCAGTTCGTAGAGATTCTTATCCTCTTTGCAAAGCCATTGGCCTTCCACCTTGGTCACATCGAACAGTTCATTCAATGAATCAAAGTTTTGCTTTTTCCTGCAATGGTCATACTCTTGCAGGAGCTTTTCTAGTTTTGCACGGATGGCTTGATCTGATACAGGCGGAAGTTCAATGTCGTCCTCCATAAAGCTTTCAGCTCCACAGCAATCAGACCGACCCTCTCTTTCCGTTCTTTGGCGATGGATTCAAGGGATTTGAAACGTCCCATCACGTGGCTTTTCAGGGGCATGCGGCTCCGGTCACTCAGGGGTTCTTTGTGGATTGCCACATTGCCTCTTCTTGATGGTGCTTGGAACTGGACCAAGTTCTTTCTCCAGGTTTCCTTGTTCTTCTCTGTGGTAGAGGAACTTTTCTTAAACGACATGCTGTTCTTTACTAAGCTATACTCCTAGAAACAGAATGTATAAGATAGTAGGCGTGTCCAGTGTCCTCTGCTCAGGAGGTAATAGAAGAATTCAGAACACTGTAGAAGGTCAAGCAAAGTGGTAGAATATTCTAAAATCTCACGTGAGGTTTGTCCCTTTTAAGCTTCCACCAGCCAGCACATCGTGTTCAACTGGTTTCGGATTATTCAATCCAGTTAATTCATTAGAGACACTTTGTAAATCTTTCCTTATCGTTATCGAATTTAGCCCTCATTTACGTTAAGGGTGAGTTTTTCAAAGTGCTTTGTGCATGACCTTTTTTGATAGTTCAATGAAATTAAGGTCATTTTAGGCAATTATAAGTAAAAGTTCATTCATTCGTGCTACAGGTAATCATTTTTGCGAAAAAAAGTCAAAAAGTTATTACCCTAATGTCCATATTACTAAGACTTTTCGCTTGTTGGGCTTTATTAGTCACGTCACACCTTCAAGCAGGAAGAAAACATCACAATAGATTTTTGATGAGCTGGCACATAATAACAATACAACTACTACTTACGTTTCACTTACCATGAAAATATAAAAGAGACATACCTTGTTTTCTGATATTAGGATGAAATAACCCAAGGAAAAACGGCCTAGGAAGAAATGGCCCAAGATAGAAACGAAAAATGAAGACGCATGGGAAAAATAACCCTGTTAAACCTTTACCCCAAATCAATCCACAGAACAACGACAAGGAAATCATTTATCTACATGCTAAACTAAATGTTTTGGGCTATTATTAACTCAATTCATTCGATAAATAGTATTTAACCAATACTTTGTTGTATTCAACGCAAACACCTGTATTTGGACCATATTTCTATGACTCACCATTTCCTTTTCTATCTTTGATCTTTTTTTCCACGTCAATTTTTTTGGGGCCATTTCTGGCCACATTTATCTCCAGTCCATTTCTTAGGAACACCTTGGATTCTAAATATCTTTTATTGAGTCAAATCAAGTTATGATATAGGTCGGTGCTCATTAGTAGGAATGGAAATTTGGAGCTTAGCCTTGGTGCTTACAGATTCTATGACTGTTTTTGGCCGTGAAAAAGAGAGAGGGATAGACGGAAAAGAAGAGAAAGTGAGAGAAAGAGAAGGAGAAAGAAAAAGTTTCTCTCTCTCTCTCCTTCTATCCCTCTCTCTTTTTCACGGCCAAAAACAGTCATAGAATCTGTAGCACCAAGGCTAAGCTCCAGATTTCCATTCCTACTCATTACAAGTTAGCAAAAAAGGAGTACCGAAATAAAGGGTCCTTTATTGCATACTCCCCCCCCCCTCCGCTAGCACGAGCACAAACACGCAAAACACCTCTCCTTCCTCATTCTTGTATTCCCGCACTTTCCCTTTTACCGCAGTATTCCTCAGAGTCCTCCTAAATCCCTTTGTTTTCCCTTCATATGTTATATAAAAGACAAATCAGAAATATACTTCTAATCATCCTCAAAAAATTATCTTCCTTTCTTACAGCATCCTTAATAATCCAAGGAATACTAGAAAACACCATGGAAGGGCAACTCTTTACCTAAGTAGGTACTTCTTCCTTTTCCGTTGATATTGGGTGGTTCAGCAAGAAAGCAATTCTAAATGAAAATAGGGGAAAATGAGTAAACGCAAGTTTTTTACTTCATAAAAACGACGGCCAAATTTTCAGAAGCTTTTAAGATCAGTTGCATACGTTTTTACCCAGAATGTCATTTTTATTTCGATAAGTTGGAATGATTTTCTTTCTATTGGACATATTTGTTATAGGGTTCAATATTCCACATGATCCCTCAAAGATAGGCCTTCTTTTCATAGCCATAAGAGATGTATATCTTAGCCATTATCAATTATAATTATAACACAGGCCTGCGTTTAAAAAAAAAATTCGATATTCCAGAGGTGAAGGTAGCCGATTATTATGTAGAATGACCCCCTGATTCCGAATATGTGCTTAGTTTGCTCTGTCAGGCAAGGTTTCTGAGAAAATTAGCATATATATTTTCCTAAAAAGTACTATTTTTTTCAAATAGTTGAATTTCCTCCTAAAATATACAATGTAGACTGATTTTCAAAAAATCATTAGTTACTGATATACCAGGGTTTTAGAACACTAATCCTTATCTCTATCTAGAATGAGATTTGAGCAAATCGTTTTTAAAGTAGAAAACTGAGTCATTTTTTTAAGCTCATATCTGTCTCATTTATTTTATTTTTTAATTTTCAACTTAAATCTACAGATGAGTGTTCTAAATTTGACACCAAAAAAGTTGTATTTAAAAGGCTGTGATGATTTTAATACCGACTTGAGGTAGAAAGAGAAAAAACTGAAAACATAGAGACCTCTCTCTGGCCTCTCTTTTATATAGTATTAAACTTCAAAACCTCTCCCTTTTCTAACAGATTTTTTACTAATTATTTTTTATATTTTTACATTTATTACAAAAAAATCAATACATTTTGATGCGTTGTTTCTTTTATCTTCTAGATGAATTATGAGGGGCGGTCTTACTGTCTTCCTCCTTCACTTTCGTCGTCAAATCGGCCAGAAAAATGCTAAGAGAATTAATAAGCTTTGAGAGGAGTCTAGAGAGCCTTCCGTGACGAGGGAAGGCATTGAACTACTTACCATAGAACAAGTCAGTCCCGACAAGAGACGATGGAGTTCCTCTCGTCCAGCATCCTGTCGAATAAGTGACTCCGGACACAGGGGGGAACACTGTATCAAGGTTCCTCTAGAATTAAAAACTCAAGCTGTTTAAGTAACACAACAATAATATAACAGCTTTGTTATGAAAAAGGGAGAAGTTTGTGAGGTTTAATACTATGATAAAAGAGAGGCCAGAGAGATGACTAGTTTTCAGTTTTTTTCTCTTTCTATGTCAAGTCGGTATTAAATCATCCACAGCCTTTAAAAAAGTTAAATATTTCCATGAATGTGACTTTTTCTGAAAAAGGAATACTCATTTTTTCTAAATTTGGTGTAGAGGTTTAGCGAAATTTAACTTCTGCTCCAGATCTTATGAGCTAACCTGTGCATGAAGAGTCCTTTCAAAATCACAGAGCTAACAGTAAGATAAAGGGGGGGGGAAGGGAGATGATAAACTGTTCCCTTTTTCGTCTCTCCATACTCTGCGTGTGTATATATGCATCTCCCTTTTTCTTATTCTATCAAAGGCACGAGTCACAGTAAGATAAAGTGAAGAATAAAAAGGGAGATGAGAACTGTTCTCTTCTTCGTCTCTTCATACTTCTGTGTGTTGTAACTGTAATACACTTAGAGATGGAAAGTCGAGGGATATTTTGGGCGTGTGAAAGGAGAATGTCTGAAGGGTGCAATTGAGTTCAAGCTTGTTATCACTATTCTCTCTCCTCTCTTGAGGAATTTATTTCATCTATGAAGCAGGCCAAGTCGGCCAGAAACAGAAGGGATTTATTATATTTGAATCTCTGTTTTTGCTTCCGTCAGGAGGAAAGAGAATAGTGATAACAAGAAGCTTGATTATAATTAGCAATATTCGGAGCCTGTATTCAACTAATTGATATATTTTATAATACAAATGAAGGATAATTTTACCAACTATATTATAATGATGGTATCTCATTTCACGAAAAAAACTTTAAATGGATTCTTGCTGGACCACCACGTTATTCTATTGTGTATTTCAACATCAATTATTTTTCTCCAAATTGATCTCAATAAAGATTAATTGGCTCAAATTAGATGAAGCTATGTATTCAATATTCGAATTAATAAGAATATAAAAACACTCACAGAAAAAATGTAATATATATCAGTGCGTTTCAAAAAAACGCGGAAAATTTTCTTGCTCGTGAAAATGGCCTATTTCTAGCGCTTTTCTACGTTTACAAGCTTCAGTTATACTTCATTAAAAAGAACTTTAAAAGAACTTTCAGATGATACCCATTAAATTGATGTGAGACTTCAGGTTGGCCTTGAAGGTCGGATGAAGTTCATATTGGAATATTAACAATTTCTAATTAAATTGGATACTGTGCCAACATGCTTAACCAATCAAGTGAAAGTTTGGCAATATGATAGCTATTGGTCGTATTGATTGCACCATTATTGCCCCATGAGTATGGACATCAAGGACATTAAGGCCCAAAATATCTACCTTTTTTTATTGTTTCTTAAACCAGTTTTTGATAAGTTGAATAGAGAAAAATTGAAATTATTCCGTAATCACAGTAACAATTAAAACCAGCTATCAGACGAGCTATTTTGAGTCAAAATAAGAGTATTTGAGCTGAGATATTGAGCAAAATGGAAATTAAACGAGAGGGTGTGGCAGCTCTCCTGGCCGCTGGACACAGTCCAGGACATCTGTAAGGCTGATAATGTGGGCAAACCCTTGTGTACAAGGTAAATACCCTTGTAAAGAATGGAAGAGACCTCAACGCAAGTCAAAGCCAAGAAAACTCACGAGGGGTGTAAGGGCAAGTTGAAAAGATTTTTGGCCTTGGCAATGTGGCCGCCCTCCTCCCAAGACCTGGCCCCTGGACTATGGAATTTAGGGCGATCTATAGTGGAGGGCATGCAGAATCCGCCATCCAAATGTTGAAGCCATGAAGGATGCGGTCAACGAGCAGTGGGCCGCTACATCCGAGGCCACATCATCAGGGTCTGTGCCGCCTTCCGCCCCCGTTTGGAGCGTATGTTGGCCGCAGAGGGTGGACATTTTTGAACATAAATAGCTATTGTCTATATTTATAACCTCAGAAACTTTATGTGTTTTAATAAATTATTTCTCAAGATATTTCACCTTCAATTTGGACTAATTTTTCCGCGTTTTTATGAAACGCACTGTACATTAACCTAAGTGAATTTTATATGCCTGCTTACGTCACACGTATAGTTTATCAAGGACACGAAATTATCACCCATTCACGGGCCTCTTGTTTCACTAGCCAGTATCATGACATATGGGGCTCAAACCTTGCGTTTAATGGACTCTAGTGTCCCATATATCATTGAATATCGCAGTACGGGTTGCCATCCCCCTCCAAGGGAAATCAGTGTCTCACTGGTTCTCTGGAGTCCATATTTTAAAAGTATGTCATATTTGGATTTCTAACCCGTGGACCCATTACGCGTAATCCCTGGCTATGTACTTACCTGTAACATATGTGCATCTTTACTCAAGTCAGCTGCCAAAAAATCCTCTTTGTTGTTGTTGTTTTTCGGCCACTCACATCAAGCCACCTCTATGACCCATGGCCTTTCCTAGCTGCCGAATTAAAACTTAGTTTTTTCCTTGAAATATGTTTCTTGGACAATTCAATCCTTTAAACATCGGACCTAATCCCCATGAACCTTAATGAATATTCTATGTAGCGGAGCGTTGAATACTGATTGATGTTCGTTACATCAGTGCAAAAAGACTCCATCATTTATTTTGATTAACTACAGAATATGCAATCAATTAGATGATTGGTGTTGATCGTTTGTAGAGGATTGAAGCCCAATCTTTAAATCAGAAGAATCTTGATTCCTTGGAAAGAAATTGAACAGGCTTAATGATTGTCGATTGGGGGTTAGTACCGAAATCTAGGCAGGCAATTTATCGATTGATTATATTTTAAAGTTACGATGTCAACCATATTAAGAAATACTTGAGTAGAAGTAAATGCATATAGGGGATCTTCGTACTTTGGCGGAGGATTGTGTGATTGCTCTGTATTCAAATAACAGCATTCTACTGATTTTTTTTTTTCGGTTATAATTTTTTTATTCGGCTATCAAATACTATAAGACAGTGTAAAATATTAACTACACTGAAATACAAACTAACAACTAATAAATAATAAAAAATACTCTCGACAGTTGCGTTAAAATAAATAACATGAATGAACATTGTAGAACATATTTACTGTCAAGAGATTAAAACCTTATATACATGGACGAAACAGCGTTTATTTATTCTTTAAAAGATCCCGATGACGTCTTAAAATCCTCTTCAGAGCTTTCAGGTATACTCCTGAGCGAGATGGCACAAATCGTACAATATTCCGCCCATTTCCAAGAAGGAGATCCAGGGTTCAGGAATTTTCTACTGTTAAGTTGATCTAATGTCTGTTCAGACCTTAGAAAGAACGATGTGCAGATCTAAAAAATAATTACTATCTTATTTTTTAAATAGAAAAAAACACTTTCCTTGAAAAAATTGAAAAATATATGATTATCTATTAGTCTTAGTGAATTCCTTCACTTAATCAATAACTTAGATCCTCTGATTCTTACTTCTTAACGATTATTCATGCAACTTCTTTGTTGAATTTTAAAACGAAATGTCTTCTTTGTAATGTTAATTTCTAAAAATGATTTCGTTTCTATTGTTCATCTGGGATTCATTTCATTTGAGGCAAACATTTCCCACCAAAGCATTGCGTCATTTAACTACTTTATCTCTTTCCCCTCTAAAGAAAATAGATGCAATAATATCATATTTATAAAATACATAAAAGTCGATTCTCGTCTCTGGATTCAGGATTTTTTTTTATCTTTTAAAGGCTCGATGGTATAATAGAGTCATTCCTCGTGGTTGGTCGCCTGTATATAGCGGTCACTCGTACATAGCGACCTCATAAATTTCCTCCTTAAGATTAGAAGTATTTAAACTGCTGTGACTAGCCATATATATATATATATAATATATATATCACCTGTATATAGCGGTCACTCGTACATAGCCCCTCACAAATTTCCTCCTAAGAATATAAGTCTTAAACCTTCTATAACTAGCGGCATATATATATATATATACGGGATCCAAGGGATTCTGGTCCAAAGAAATGTGGCCTCCCTCATCTCCGAACCTGAACCCCCTGGATTTCTCCATCTGGCAGCACATTGAGCACAAGGCTTGTGGAGTCTACCACAGCAAAATCAGTGACCTGAAAGCTACTGTCAATGATGTCTGGGCTGCCATGATGAACCTACATCAGAAAGTCCTGCTCTGACTTCAGGAAGCGCCTCAACCTTGCTTGATGCTGAAGGGTCCATTTTCGAGAAATGAACTTTACTTGCCAGAAAAACGTCTGGGACACCTTTTGTGTTGCGCAAAAAAGTCCGCGGAATTACCACGCACCCGGTATATATATATATTGTCCATATTTCGATTTTTGATCAATGTTTTGATGCTAAACTTTTTTTGCTCTCATTGTCGATTTCTTCCCGCATAAAAACTTAATATGGGTCGGGCTCCAGTTCAACTTAAGTTGAGTTCTTAGAATGTTCCACCAAGAGCTCTTTAGATTTTTGGACTGCAAGGCTTGCCCCATGTACTCTTGAAATAAACAAATGATCACTTATTTTTCAATATAGGCTTCTCAAATAAGGAAATCCATATAAATCGCAATATACCCTTGGCAACAAGCGTTTTATGAATGTAATAATTGGATATTGATGAATCGCTCACTTAAAAATAATCGTCTTAAATGCATTTATGATCATCAATCACACCAATGAATGGAGTCTCAATATACAAGCTTTTAAAATAAACGGAATTTTTATTAGATAAATGAATAGAAGGATAAATATTTGTAGGGGCTTCAAAGAAGCGCAGGCCGGTTATGGTAGAGTCACTTCAAGAAATGATATCAGTGAGGTCACGGTCTGTGAGTTGAACTACACGTTTTTATTCGGAACTTTGAATAGAAAAGAGTTTATAAGCTTATAACACCCCGATAAACCCCATTTTCTGCAAGGCATTTTTCAATGATAACATATTTTTAAACTTTTCATAGATAAGCGCCACTGTAGACCTTGGGGTTACGTTATTCACCCACTAGATCAGTGGTGCCATGGTGGCGGCCCACAGGCCGGAACCGGCCGAATGACATCTCATTTGGCCCGTACGTTAGTGGTTGAGAAGTGTTTTTTAAATAAATAATATTATGATACAATATCAACAAATTTAAATCTACTTTTGTTTAGTGTTTAGTGTTGCAAGGCCAAAAATGTACGGTAATTTGGCCCCCCGAGGTCCACTGGAAAACAGTCCGGCCCCTGACCGATTTCACCCTGGCATCCCTGCACTAGATGGTGCTGAACTAAAGGAAATGTCAACAAAACAGTCACATACTTCTTCAACGGGAGAAAATGGAGTAGGCAGCTCTTGGCCGTAATGTCAAGATCTGTTGTGACTCAATATACTGAGCATATCTGCTTGAAAAGATAGAAATGACTTAATTATGTTTTATATAATAAAAAACTTTTACTAATTATATATATTTTTAAATTGCTTACAATTCGTAAAAGGACTCTCAATCATTGCATATTAAATAAGTCATTAATAAATGCTGTTAATGGTATAAACGACAGGAAAATCATCACAAGATTAAAATTGCTTCACTGTCCTAACCATTTCTAATAAGATTTATCAACGTCCTCTTATTGGGTTTGGTTTTGTTTATATTGTATCATATTATATACTTTAGATGATGTACAGTGCTTTCTTTTGACTTATGTGTTGTTAATGCTATTATTTCTGTGTTGTATACAGTTCACTTAGGATCACGTCTTGGAATATAGAAGAATCTAAGATGAAAATATCTTAGAAAAACATAAAGGGGTTTGCGATATCAGTGTGCGTTAAGGCGTGTTCAACTCTCAATTTATGGCGCAGGTTCGAAACCTGAGAGGGATGGTTATTTTTTGTCTACCTCCTCATGGACAAGATCCTAGGTTCGAGTGACTGATTTTAATGCTATAATGCTTATTTATATCCTGTCGGATGCATTTCCGACCAAATAGGCACCATATATATATAATAATTAATTTGTTTATACCGTTAACAGCTTTAGATGTTCGACAGGGGTCTTGATTTCAGCTTTAATTAACATATTTAGTGATCAAAGATCTAGATACGGATTATACTCACTTTAAATTATTTAATATAAGTGTTACTCAACAGCACACACCAAGAAACGGGAATTCCATAGGACTGGAAGTGCTTCTGGACCGGGCGGTGGGATTGAAGAAGGATAGGAATTAAAAACTCTTTTCATAACAGTGGAAACCCAAATCTGGATTACTATGAAGCCTCAATAGTTAGTAAACAATACCTCAGTGGCCAATAGAATGCCTCATCTGAAGCAAGCATATCAAGAACAGGTTTATTTGACATTGTGACTTTTATTGCTGTTGTAAGAACTTTTTAAATATCTTCTTAATATTTATTTGCTTGTATCTTTCTTTGGACTATTTTTCTTTTTTAAGGTATATATTTCAATTGTAACTAGAGGCATATATACACACAGAGAGTGCAAACCTCCGCCGTCATGAGCCTTCCGAGGCTGATTTTTCACGACTGGGGAAGCGTAGAGAGACGGAGGGTTCCCATAGACGGAAATTCCGAGAGGAGACGCTCCCGGCACCCAATTTCACAGCACAGCGACATCTATGGCAGAGTAGGCTAACTTGAAAAATTTAGTAGTATTTAGCTCATTTGGCGCCTTAATTCTGCACTCAGAGATGCAAAAATTTAATCACTTGTTTGCTTTTGGCATTTCAACAACTCCACAAGTTCATTCGAATCCGTTCAGTAATTTTTGAGTATCCTGCTGACAAAAACCAACAAACTAACAACCAACAAACGCTAGTGAAAACAATACCTCCTTCGGCGGAGGTAATAACGTTATACATATTAAAAAAGGACGATAGAGTTGTGTTTGAAAAAATACGTACATAAGCATTATAGTTCCTAAAGAGACTACCTGCCAAAACTCTAAATACAATAAGACATATCAAGGTGTAAAGAGTTTTACAATAATTGTATAAGTAAATGTAAACAGATATATACGAACAAAAAAAGATTTAAAAAAATACTTTGTAAATCATTTTTACTTTTTTACATGAATGATTCCAGGATAATTTAATATATAAACATTAAAACTACTTTTTATGGATTATAAAAGAATGTAATTCACTCCACCTAAAGAAGAGAGAGAAACATTCAGAGGGTCCCTGCAGTTTATAGCCCACTATCATCTCAATTGCTCTTGAGTGCATCTCATTATTTTTATAGTAAGGGATCTCATAAGATTGTTTTTATTATTTTTATTATATATATTTTTTCATCGATAGAATGAAAAAGAAAGAGGTACTTCAAAACCATGCTTAATCCAAGTTATATAAATATTGATTGGGTGGCTAAAGGTGTGTATCAGCACTATGTTTGATAATGGCACTTGAGGGAATGAACGGAAAGAGGGGTTGAGGAGGTAGATGACTCCAGTGCACGAGTGGGGTAAGCAGTGTATTTTACAAAAAAACATAACTCTTCACATACTATGGATCCTATTCATTAAAAAAACTTGTGATTTTTTCGTTTTATATATATGAAAATGTATGTGTACTTGAACCGATGCATAAATATATATATATATATAACTTTTCTAACAATGAAGACCCACTAAATCATTCCCTATCTGATGTTTTTTTTAAATTATATAAGAACTAGAGGCGATAACACTCAGAGAGTGCAAACCTCCGCCGTCACGGGGTCCTTATGAGCCTCCGGGCGATTTTTCACGACTGGGGAGGCGTAGAGGGACGGGGGAGGTTCCCCAGACGGCATTCCGAGAGGAAGACGCTCCCGGCACCCAATTTCACAGACAAGCGACATCTATTGGCAGAGTAGGCTAACTTAAAAAATTTAGTAGTATTTAGCTCATTTGCATCTTAATTCTGCACTCAGAGATACCAAAATTTAAGCACTTCTGGCTTTTGGCATTCCAACAACTCCAAAAATTTCATTCAAATCCGTCCATACTTGTTGAGTTATCCTGCTGACAAACCAACAAACTCAACAAACCAACAACCCAACAAACTAACAAACCAACAAACGCCAGTGAAAACAATACCTCCTTCGGCGGAGGTAATAAAGTTCGGGATAATGTTATATATGATTTAATGTTTATTTTTGATTTAACTATCAGAACCCTTTGGCTATTTTTTTCTAGTATTATGAATATATAGAATTTATTATATGTATATATATATATATAAGACCTTTTATTATGGCGAACGGGACCTTAATTATATTCGTGCCTTCATTATTCTGAAAGTGACGACGTTTTTTTTAGAAAATAATTTGTCCTGTCGAAAATGCGACACTACTTTTTAATATAATAAAAAATTAAAAAATATTTTCTAAAAAAACGTCGTCACTGTCATATGACGAACGAACAAATATATTAAAGTCCTGGCCCGGTGTACCCGGTCGTTTTTGATGTATATGATTTTAAATGCAATGAACAATACTTGCAAAAAATCAAAGATTTTATGAAATAAATATAATTTTAGTATTAAGAATGAATAATAATAAGTTGCATATAATTGTTGCCTTTTTATCTTTGACAATTATTTTAAAAAGTAAATAAGTTTATATTTGACGACAGAATTCGAAATGAAATGTTTATAAAATATTATTTTAATGTTAATATTTTTGATGAAGAGTGAAATAAATAAAATATAAGAGAACATTTTTCCACGTTGGAGTTTTTTGAGCAAATCACTAACCTTGTGGAAGCGTCACAATTGATTCTTTATATATATATATATTTTAAGACCATATATTTTACTACTCAATGTCGCATACTTCTTAATGATTACTCAATTAAAGTGCGACCTAGAGCTCTAGGGATTCATTTTTTTGTTATAACACGAATGTACGTATTGTATTCACTAATAAGTAAAATATTTGTCTTCAACAACAACAGGACATCCTTCATTATAAAGTAAGTGTATCAATGGATTCTTGTCTCTGTTGAAAATAATCAAAGAAAGAGTAAGACGAAAAGAAGGTCTTAGAGACCCCAAGTTTTTAACAATAAATATGGACCCGATGATTGAAAAACCAAAAAAGACATTCGATCAAAAACAGGAGTCTTTTTAAAAACTAAATAAGCTTGATCAAAATGATTTACCTTAAACGTCTAAATGCACATAAGCACCTTGCGAATTCTTTATCGACGTCAAAGACATAATAAGATTATCGATTGGTGATGTGGTACCGAATCAGCGTTCGCATAAATAAATCAAACCATGTCAATCAGGTTTGAAAATAGACAAGAGCGAGACGTGGTTAGTTTTGTTTACACAAGTTCAATCAATTATTGACTCCTATTAGTCTGTGTAAGAAGAAATCGACAATATGAATACACAAAGAAATTTATATATCAAACTAGAGGCATGTATACACTCAGAGAGTGTAAACCTCCACCTTCACGGGGTCAGTATGAGCCTTCCGAGGCGGATTTTTCACGACTGGGGCGGTGTAGAGGGACGGGGGAGGGTCCCCTCGACGGAAATCAAGAGAAAGACGCTCCCGGACCCAAATTTCACAGCACAGCGACATCTATTGGCAAGGAGTCGGTAACTGAAATATTTATTAGTATTTAGCTCATTTTGCATATTAAAGAAGCACTCAAAGATGCCAACATTAATCACTTGTTTCTTTTGGCATTTCCACAACTCCCCAAAGTTTCATCCGAATCCGTTCCGTACTTTTTGAGTTATCCTGCTGACAAATCAAACCAGCCAACAAACCAACTAACCAACAAACCAACGCCAGTGAAAACAATACCTCATTCGGCAGGAGGTACTCTATATCAAAAAGGTATCCATTGTTTTTGTTTACTCCAATTCGGCCCACATTGGATAACTGAATATTATTTTTTTAATTGCATACTACGAGTAAATTATTTATGTGTCTAGGTGTCGTGGTATGAACACGTGATTAAAATATATTTAAGAATCGAAGAGGCATATATACACCTCAGTACGAGTGCAACGCCTGCCACATCGGCCGTTATCGAGGCTGAGCTTCCGAGGCAGGATTTTCACGACTGGGGAAGGCGTAGAGAGACGGGGAGGGTTCCCCTAGACGGAAATTTCGAGAGGAAGACGCGCTCCCGGCATCCCAAATTTCAACAGCACAGACGGCATCTATTGGCAGAGAGGCTAACTTGAAAAATTTAGTAGATATTTAGCTCATTTGGCGCCTAATTCTGCACTCAGAGAGCCAATTTAATAACTTCTTCTTTTGGCACTTCAACAACTCCACAAAATTTCATCCAAAATCTGTTCAGTCTTTTTTGAGTATCCTGCTGACAAATCAACAAACCCAACAACTAACAAACAACAAACAACAAACGCCCAGTGAAAAACAATACCCCTTCGGCGGAGGTAATTATAGTGCTTAATATGATATCTGTACGGTGAATCATATTTGATTTACGTTAATCCACCGTATTTCATGTATTGTTTGTAACCCTTTATTTAGAAAATAGAAATATAGTATTATCCTATTTTCATCAAAGTGGTGATCTAAGCTAATATATGTTATATTCTTAGTGTTGATTGATATTTATTTTATTCTTTATTTGTACTTCATTTGATTATTATTCTTTATTAATCATTATATTTTTTTTTTTTTTCGGTTAAAAACATTTTATTCGGTTGACTGCAAAATTTTATACAGTGTAAAATAAAATACACTAAAATTATTATACAGAAACAGAGTAAAACTATTCAGGGCAGTTGCGAAAATACATAAATGAACATTGTAGTTCATATTACTGCCCTGAAGAATAACCTTATATAAAAGGACAAATCATTTATTGGTTTGGTTTAAAAAAGCACGATGTCTTCTTAAAATCCTTTTGATGGTGCTGATGTAGAGCTTTGATCTTTCAGGGACATATTTAATTATATCGCCAGCCCACTTCCACGTTGGCGCTCCTACATCCGGGATTTGATTGAGAGAGCAGCGTAGCGAGCTGAAGCACCAATCATGATGGGCCTTAGGTCTTCTTCGACTACATAGGCATTTGTCGTTATTTTTAGTGCTAAGAAAGATTTTATATTTTGTAATGTACATTGAATTGCTTTGTGACTAGGGGGGGTATTTTTTAAAAATTTATTATTTCCAAAGAGAATGAGAGCTTTTAAAATATTCGGAGATATATCGCCGTTTTGACACATGTTCAGTTTTAAAAATCTTTTAATTATTTGAAGAATGGGACAATCGGCAAATGCATGTAAGATATTATTTAATAAAAATCCACAATTCATACAAGGATTCTGAAATTTAATGAGCATCCCTGAAATTTGTAATTGAGCTGTAAATTTAGAACCATCAGCAATCCCATTAGTTGATTGTAAAATTATTTTACTCCATGAAGAGGGAAGGTTAAGCAAACTTAAGTAGGACTCTGATATAGATCTCGCTCCATCATAACTCTTCCTACCACATTCAAATTTTAAAAACCATGGCTTGGAAGGGCACATAAAACTAAGTGAACGTTTAAGAGGAAACTTGAACCTTGCCACGTTAAAACTTGAATTCACAACCAAATCGTGGGCAGTAAAAATCGCTTGTGTTAAGGCGGTTCGCTCTAAAATGACAGGATCACCAAATCTTTTTATAAAAGGTTTTTTGTCTTTATTTTGGTATAAAATATCTATTGTCGTGTCCGATTGAACTGAGGGTTCCAACTTCCATAAAATTCTCTGAATTGAAGCTAAAAATGGCGAAAAGTTTTCCAAGTCCTGATTAGTTAAAAGAGTACCCATGTATAACCAATTGTAAATTGCGAAGACGTAAAATATTTTCTCCAGTCCCTGTTATAAAATACACCCATTTTCTGCACGATTCTTAGATAATATTTGGCAAAATTTCAATAAGAAGACAAAGTCCACCTCCTACATAGGTTTTGGGACGCTTCAATGAGGGAAGATATGTTTTGTAAAAAAGAGTCCCCAGCCAACAATCTTCTTCTTTAAGTGCTAATTCAGCAAGAGATGGGATGGATGTGGCTCTATACAAAACGAATGGAACCACACGAGAATTATAAAGGTCGACTCTTTTTTGTAGAGATAAGTTTCGCCATAGTCTAATTTGACCATATATCTTTGTGTTCATTTGTACCCAGTTAACTTTTGAGACTCCGTCTCTCATCCATTCAATGCCAAGAATATTAACAGACTCAACAACCCTGCAGTTCTGGAGCAAAGAAGAGCTGCACGGATTCCAAGATCCCAATGGAAGTATAGCAGTTTTGCTTTTATTTATAGCAAGGCCAGTTTTGAGTTCAAATTTAACAAAATATGATAAAATTATATTTATCCTCTTAATAAGTTGTATGTCCGAGTTTGCCTCAATCATCAAGGTAATGTCGTCGGCGTATAAGTCAATAAGATGTTTTTCATTGTTGAAGGAAACACCAAACCCTAAGTATTTCCTTGACAACGTCTTCGTCAACTCATCTAACGCAGCAACAAAGAGAAGAGGAGCAACTGGGCAGCCCTGCCTACAACTCCGTTTGAGAAGAA
The DNA here is from genome assembly GCA_013387185.1 of Caligus rogercresseyi. Classification (NCBI taxonomy): domain Eukaryota; kingdom Metazoa; phylum Arthropoda; class Copepoda; order Siphonostomatoida; family Caligidae; genus Caligus; species Caligus rogercresseyi. The sequence continues at coordinate 1,510,094 of CP045908.1, forward strand.
TGGGAGCACTATTGATGCCATCTAAAGAGATTATGGAGGAGCCGTTGAGCAACATTGCTCTTACGGGTTGATTGAAGAAACGCTTGGGAAGGAGCCTTTTAACCGATTGTAAAATATGGTCGTGTCTAATGGAGTCAAACGCTTTATTAAAATCTATTGCTATAAGGGCCAAACTTTTTACGATTCTTTACCGATTCGATCGCCGTTATAATATTTCGAGAAATATCAGTAATTTTGCGGTTTTTTAAAAAAGCCCTTTTGTTCATTTGTAATTTTATGATTAAAAATGGGTTCTATTTGCTTTGTTAAAACGCCTGTAAAATTCTATAAAAATCATTTAAAATAGTTATAGGCCTCCAATGGTAAAATCACTCCCATCCCCTCTTTGGAATTAAGGCTATGCGACCCTTAGTAGAGCACAAGCATGTTTTCCAGTTCTCTCTATGTGTTTGCCCATTGCCAAGAGATATGGAACCACTTCATCCGGAACAAGAGAGAAGATTCGACCACAAATACCGTCAGGACCGGAAGTTTATTATCTTTATAAGACTTTGATATAATCTAAAATATTATCTTTTGTGGAGATAGAAAAGAATTACGAATGTGTTTTTTCTTGAGGAAGTTTATTCTTCTCCACCTAAAATTTTAGAAAACTCTTGTGGAAATATGCAAAGGATTTCTTCAGGTCTCTTAATATTTGATTACCATCGACGATGTAGTTAGGGGAAGCCGAAGATTTTATTATTGTGAGGAAGAAGTTTATATCTACGATATGGATTCATTTCCATCTCCCTGTTCCTAACCTATTTCAGCTTCAGCAATGTCTTTCTATATCATGGACCAAATCGGAAGTAATTGTTTTGTAAAAAGAGGCGATTCGGTAAGGCATCCTCAATTTCGTCTTGGAATTTGGCCATTTTTTCTTGTGTTTTTCACAAACCTCTTCACAGTATTTGTTACACATAACAAATAATGGGTAGGCTTCTCTAGAAGATATGCG
>CP045908.1:1511193-1522299 GCA_013387185.1 Caligus rogercresseyi
TTTGTCCATTTACAAAATAGGTAATTTTTTTCAGTTACCCTTTTGTTTTTCCTCTTTATTCACAGTTCATAATATATATACAATAAACAAAGTATAAGGTATATAAAAAGATGCTAATGCGTAAAAAAATACTTTATAAACATTCTAGTTTAAATTTTTAGCATCCGAGCTGAACAATCTTAAAATATATATCAATTAAAAGCACATAAAATCGAAATGACACAAGTAAACGAAAAAAAACACGGAAAATTATAAAAAAGTCTATTTGTAGTTTCTAAATTTCTTTAAAAGCCTATTTATGGCGTCATTATAAAACAGGGGACCGGGAAGGGAAGTATCGGATTACATCGGCGGCTCTAGTGTCCACGAATCACCAAATACGGAAGGAATTGTTACCTTTTTTATTAAAGCACGTATATTTTTTTCGAGCGTTAAATTATCCTTATTAGTAGGTCCATAAATAAACACTCAAGCCATTAAGTTTTAGGAAATCCTTATCCGGTAGACTTTCCAGAGAAGCTCTTAAGTCCAACGGTCATTGGAGTAATCATTAAAGGATTCTCAATATAGCAAAAATTAATTAGGTCTTAGCTTTTTGAAATGATTTATTGAGAATGCTGGAAAGCTTAAGATACAATCGTGATATCTCATACCTAAGGCTGGGCAAAAGTACTTATTAACATCTAGATCCAAAACATATTTGATTAGCATGATGGACATATATTCATGTATAAAAATTATAATTTTCCCAACACCCCGCCGTTTCATAATGTATAAACTTAGGTTCCGAAATATTTTTCGAATCACTTTTACTATTTATATAAGTATTAAATCCCTACTCAAATTATCATTAGTGCATCTTACTCTTACAAAAAAATGGCTTCATTTAGTAAAAAAAGCAAAAAAACCTTTTTTAGAGGCTATGATGAAATGTGAACAATTTTTTCAAATAATTTTAAAGTAAATGAAGGGTTGATAGGAACGACAACCTTGTAAAAAGAGTTTCAACAATGTCAAAGGTGCCGTCGGTTCCATTGGAAGCTATTAAATTTGCTCGTGTATAAAATATGAAAAAAATCGCCTTCAAGAGCAAAAAGCTTGTCATAGAAAAAGTTTAAGAGAGAGGCGATAAATGAAACAATGGATTAATCAAATGCTCCAATAAATTATATACTTTTTTATATGTCTTTCTAATAATATATATGTATATATGATTATAAACAGTATTTTGTTATAATTATAAAGTATATACTTTTTTCTAAATATGTCTTTGTAATGATATTTGTGTAATATATGATTATAAACAGTATTTTGTTATAATTATTTCGTTTTTTTTATAATTTAATGATTAAAGAGTTTGCTTTTTCATGAAATATTTTGGATAATTTCAGGAACTTTAAATCATCAAAAATTTATGAGTACTCACAAAATTTAATCTTTTCCATTTTCTAATAGAATTGTGATAGTTAATTCTTCTATGATCTAATTAAAGGCTAAATCGATTATATTTAAACATTTTACTTATAAAATAGACTCTCTTTTGGCATATGTGACGTCATGCTCATGAGGTAGGTTGCGTGGCGGTGTATTTTTTATTTACTTCATTGGTTAAAATGGTTCTACCTTACTTTTAACTTACCTTGAATTTTCCCATGTTCATATTTAGTGTCGTTGTTTGGAAATTTAGAAACGAAGGAACAGTCGATCGGTGCGCATTTTGTTGTACATAAATTTTGCGGGTGCGTCTCCTCTGCACACGCTCTTCTCGTGTAAATTCTAGCCGGGGACTCTCTATCCCAGTGGTGCCATGGTGAGCACCATTCACATTCGACCCGTTACGTCAGTGGTTGAGAAGTGTTTTTTATAAATAATACTATGATACAAATATCAACAAACTTAAATCTACTTTTGTTTTTTGTATAGTGTATGGTATTGCCAGGCCAAAAATGTACCGAGTATTTGGCCGCCCGAGGCCCCCACTTGAAAACAATCTGGCCTCTGACCGATTTCACCTTGGCATCCCTGCTCTATCCTTTTTTAAGAATATAGCGCACGTACGTTCGTTTTAGGAAGGGATATCTATTAATATTTTAATATTTTGGCATTTCTTCTTTATAGTTTGCAGTTTTTTATAGATTCAGTATTAAAAACTCTTTTGTCTCCAGATGCCCACCCTACGCAATCCCCTTGTGTCCTACGAAAGGAGGATGACAGCGCAAAAAGTTAAACTAGGATCCAGGATATTTGTACATACAACGAAATTTATTTTTCTGGGTCAACATATAAATAAATTTGAAGATGCTCTTCTGATAGTTCTCTCTCTAACTCACCAAAGAAAACATCGTTTACTAAATTGACTACTCGCCAGCTTCTGTCATTTTTTTAAAATTAAAAGTCTACGAATTTAGATAAATTCTTAGTTCACTTATTCTACACGTGAAAGAGGTCAAAGAGATAGCTACAAATGTATAATTTCAACGACTTGTAAGAGCCTGTTTAAGCTCTGAAATATGTTTTTGCTGAAAAGGATTTACAGAAAAATTTTGCCTAATTTTCTGGGTTTTTTTAATATATTTACTATATCAAAAGTGGAATAGAATAAATATGTATAAAAATAGACATCAATTGAAATATTTAAAAAAACACTCGACGGTTGTTCACTCATATTATAAAATGTTTGTTTGTTTAGTTTCTAGAATAGACCCACCACACCGAAGCTTCTTAGTCTGGTATCAGCCAGTGGTGACTATCATAGGAAAAATAGTCCACTATTGGCATATTGTTTTCTCTCAACCTTCCCCATCCGTGGCCGCTCACCTTCTTACAATTATCAAATTCCTTGGCATATGAAGCTAAAAATATTTTAGCCCATATTCAAGAAAATAAAAATTGAATACCAATCTAGATTGCCGAACTTCTTTTATTTTACAGCTTATTACTTATAATATATATATATATATTAAGATAAGAATAATCACAAAATGATTGGCCTTCCTTTTCTTATGTAATATAACTTTTATATTTATTATTATAACCATTATACCTCTTTTTCTCCTATCCCCTAATTTTATTCCTTATCTTAATTTGACAAACTATAAAAAGGCTAAAACTTTTTTTTTTGCTCTCCTCTCTCCATTCTTAGATCTACAACATATGCAGCAGAAAAAATATAAGATAAATATAACTTTAAAAGTTATTGAGTATAGAAGGGAATTTCTGTAGCGATTGTACATACATATATATGGGTATGTAATGTCCTTACATGAAAATGGGTTGAAAGGCAGTAGAGAGGGAAGGGATATATATATATATATATATCTTTTTCAAAAGACATTGCAGGTTTTATTATTTTTATCTTTTCAGTTGGGTCTATTGGCTTCCATGGAGAGTTGGGATGTTTATTATATCTATCAACATAAGAGTAGGGATAACTTCTTGGCTTTTAGCCACTTGTAATATAATCATAGGCGGTACTAGCTATTTACGCCTGGGCGAACACTCCATTGGCAAATAACACTAATTACAACATCTTAACAAGAAATATTGTAACAAAATAATAATAATAAATAAAATATAATAGAAATAATATAATTAAACACTATACAGTTTATTTTGGAAGCAGCAGTTCCACTGGTTGCAGAACGGCTGCACTGCGTACTGCTTAAGTGCTCCCTGCGTGCTCAGCGCCCATCTGCTACTGAGCGGAGTTTATTTTTACTTGAAAAGTCACCGGATTTTTTATTTTGAAGCTGCATCCACATCCAGCTACCGCTCGAGCTGCGTCCGGCAGAAATAGAGATTGGGACGTGATCTGCAGTTTGTGGAAACGGGCGATTTTTTTTTGCGGCCCCAAATGGATTGCGCCCTGGGCAGTCGCCCACATTGCCCATAGCAAAAACCGGCCTTGAATAGAATGACACAGACATATCCCTATACAATCAATATAAACAAGACTAAGTTACTCATATGTACCACAAACTAACATAGTAATTAATCATAACATGAGATTCGAATAAGGATAACTGATTAATTTTCTTTATGATTTGTGAGTATATAAAATAGGAAGCCCGATGCCTCAGTTTCTCTTTAGATCTTTCTGTCAATGTCTTTTCCCTACATGGAGGGCTTATAAAAATACCTGTTTTTTCAGTGCACCCATAACGTGTCTTTTATGGCAATCTATGTTCTCCATGACCTTAATGCATAGATCTAGACTCAGGAAGACTCCCTTAAATAAGTATTTGTATTAAGCGTAAAGAAAAATAATTTGATTTGAAGGCATGGAAAGGAGGGGGAGAGATTTAATGTACTTTTTATAAACATGTAATCAGGGAAAAAAAGAGTTCCACAACTTTATGTGTGTGTGTGTTTCCCCCATCTACAAAGTTCCTTGAGTATCAATCAACGTCAACATTGATTTAACTAACGTCCTCCTATGGAGCAGGTGTGCCTTTTTTGTGTGTTTCGACTCTTGAACATTGCTATTTTGATTCTCTTTAAATATTTTAAAATAATAGAAAAAATATGAATATTATATATATCTAATAAAAAAAAGAATTCCGTTCGTTCGTTCGTTTCCCTGTATCTCCCGAACAGTTCATTAGATCTTGACAAAATTTTTCAGTGAATAGTTTTGAGAGCTCAGGAGTGTTTTAGTGGGTTTTGTCAACTCCCGAAAATTCGTCATCGCCATGCTTATTTTATTCGCCAAAACGTTTTTTTGTCGATTTTTAAAATTGCCAAGTTAGATTTTGACCAAATTTTCTGTGGATGATTGTAAGGTAGTAAGACGTGTTTGTGTTCTATTCGATGTTTACCGGAAAATTAGCTTTACTTAAAACTAAGTTTTTTTTCTATCCCTGTCTTTCCCCCCAAATTTAAGTTTTTGAAAAATAACAACTTTTTATAACGCAACATCGCACTAATCAAATTTTAATAGTGCCTAGAGATGGAGAGTGATGTCAATCACTCTCAACTTTTCTTGATAAATATATGAACTCGCACTCTCTTTTAAGTTTTTGCTGTTTTCCCCCATCAACGGAGATCAAACAAATACTCTGATATTTTGCACTACCATACATATATTCGGCACTCTATGTTTCCTGTGAAATGATTTAAAAAATGACTTCTTTTTATGAAGTTTAAAACCCAAGCCTTAAGGAATAAAAACGGAAAAAATGGCATTGAAGACCCAATGATAACTTTTTAAGAAACTGATTTTTAAATGAAAAGTCACATGCGATAAATTCAATAAAATTATTTGTGTGATTTCTTCTTTTTACGATGTTTAAATACTCAGCCGTAAGGAATACAAAACGGAAAAAATGGCAATGAAGACCCAATGGAAACTGTTGAAGGAACTGATTTTAATATCAAAAGTCACATGCGATGACATCACTGAAATTATTCGTGTGATTTCTTCTTTTTACGATGTTTAAATACCCAGCCGTAAGGAATACAAATGGAAGAAATGGCAATGAAGAACCAATGGAAACTGTTGAAGGAACTGATTTTAATATGAAAAGTCACATGCGATAACAACTTGACATTATTGTCTGATTTCTTCTTTTTATTTTACGACGTTTAAATATCTAGCCTGAAGGAATATAAAACGGAAAGAAATGGCAATGACGAATGAAGGGACCCAATGACGACTTTGAAGGAACTGATTTTAATATGAAAAGTCACATGCGATAAACATCATTGAAATTATTCGTCTGATTTCTTCTTTTTACGACGTTTAATATCCACCTTAAGGAATATAAAACGGAAGAAATGGCAATGAAGACCCAATGACGACTTTTAAGGAACTGATTTAATATGAAAAATCACATGCGATGACATCACTAAAATTATTCGTGTTATTTTTTTTTATTCCAGACTATTGTCAAGTTGTAAAATCCCGGGCAGCGCCGTATAACGATCGCTAGTAATATATATATATATATTATATATATATATATATATATTATATCTATTATACTATAATATATATATATATATATATATTATATTATATATATTTATTATATATGGATATATCTATAAAGATGATATTCTTCTTCACCTAAAAAAGTTTGTACCAATACAGACTTTCAAAAATTATTGGGTGCGGTTGTCCAATCCTTAAGCTTTAAGAACTAGAAAGATCTTATAAATGGACAACGCAGGACAACCAGCAAAGGCATGTACGTGTGGACACGTAATTGGCCAAAGTCCTTGCAATGATTTCTAATATGATGATGCAATTAGAGGAAATCTGTAATTGTGTCGTAATTTCCCCCCCCCCCCCCCCCATCGTGAATCCCCGACTTGGAACTCATACTTATTTTTCCTCCAATCATCAGGAAGCTCCCGACAATTCCATGTAAAATTCTACTAAGTTGTTGACATCTACTTTGAGATTAGGAGCTTTATACTGAAATGCCAGGGACATGACATCCGTTGCATTTTAGCAGCTCTTTGAATGGGGGAATTTGAATCTCCTTCTTTACAAAGATCAAGTTCATAGTATAATTAAAAATCTAAGTGCCATGAACCAATGCTAAATCTTTGAGGAAAGGTAGGGTGCCACAACTTCTAAAGAAGAATGGCTTGCTTGTGTTTTGATGAATTATATTCACTAATCGCTGGACTGAACTTTCAAATTATCCGTTGTTGCCCATAGAGAGATTCTGTTGTACCGAATAAAGCCTCAATAAATATGGCTGTTGGTGATACCTTTTCTCCATTCCGTTTTTTTGCCGTCCCGGTAGTGGCAGCAGCGACGTCGGTACATATGCCTTCACAATGGAACATTTCTGTAATGTCACCCAACGATTTGAACAGTTCCTTGACCACTGCTCTAAATGAGTTAAGCGCTGTTTTTGAGGATCTAAGATATTTTTGTATTTTAATTTATCACATTTAAACAAAGTAGATGTTTGTAGCTTTCAATTGAAGCTCAGGAACACATTCATGGCTTAATTTTGAGCAAAAAGGAAGTTCAACTTCAGTTACACCTGTTATCTATAAGAGACTAATATATTTAATATTCCCGAAAAATAAGATATTGCAACATGATCCAATATATGCATCGTATATCGGCTTTAAATTTCTATTTTTTAAATTAGGGGTTCTTTTTTCATCTCAATATTTTGTGGCATGTATACATTTATCATTTGTGCTCTATGCATGCAAATAAATCGTACAAAAACAAACAGATGGGTGGGTTTTGTTTGTGCCATAAGTGCGCGTATGCATACTGGGTATAAAGGAAAACCCCAATGTATGTCTTTTATCAAAACTTTAGTAGGGTTGAGTGAGAGATTTTGTCTCTAATTAAAAAATCAATAGGCCTTTCATTTTATCGTCATTGATAAGCCATTCATTCGTTACTCTTCGAAACGCTCTTATAATCAATTAACTTATAAGTCTCCATTTATAATAGTACATTTTATAATTTAGTATTCATAGAACCCCATGACACAACCGATTGAGTTACAATATGCCTACTTCTGGCTAATTGTTGGACTCTAAACGAAATTATAAACAGAACAAAAAGTCACCCTGACCACTTTCATTGTTATTAAAGTATCCGAGAATGTCTAGAGCAGGGATGGGGTTTACTTTTGACTTGCGGGCCACTATGGGCTATAAAATTTGAAAAAGGGGCCACAGCAGTAGATTGACTGTTCACTTTTTTTCTTTGGTCCTCTCATTTTTTACTGAAGGACTCAAATTGCAATGATAAAATTCAAGAGAGAAATAAAAAGTAAGGCGCGGCCACAATGTCAACGCGCTATCTATGGTGAAACGCGGAATTGTATGAACAAAACGTAATGAATTATTTAAGAAGCAATATTATTTTATATATTGGACAAGCTTGGCGGTCCGGATTAACTTTTCTAATAGCCGTATACGGCCCGCAGGCCTTAGTTTGCCCGTCGATCTAGAGATAACTTAAAATGATTATGCACCAAATATTTTGGCCCCTTTGAATGGATATTAGACTTTCCTATCAGGATATTAACATATATTGGTCCGACTACAGTAAGTTAATATGGAATAGATTCTTGCAAGTATTCATATATATTATACGCTCAAGATAGTTTTACTAATATAATACTCCAACAACAGCTATTTAGAATGATTCTAGAGTGGCTTTAAAAGAACATTGGTTTCTTACCAAAGGGCGTATCGATGAAAGAGTGACCCTTTTAAATAAGCTTTGTGCCCAAAGGCTATACAGTTCATAAACTCAAATTTGAACACCCGAAAGGCTACTTGGTTCTATATTGGTGTACCATTCTTTGGTGTTCTATCCCAATGACTGCAAGGTATTCAGTTATAGCACCATAAAATAAGTATATCCATTTACAAGGTAACTTTGTACCTACATATAAAGAAATAGTGTGAAATTTTCGTATTCTAGCCTTGATAATAACTGAAAAATACCCCTTTAATAAAATATGTAGCCTATTTTATCTTTACACCCGGTATTCATTCAGTAGTTTCCCTTTGTGCAAAGTTTGTTTTATCACGAAAAATGTATATACGTTTTTTACATTCCCAGAAAAACAATGAATATTTTTTCAGATGTAAAAAAGGGTAGTAGGTCTTTGTACAATGAGATGTATATTGCGTGTATATAGATCTCAGAAAAGGCTCTATGCATAGTATTAGCATATATTAAGATTTATGCCTAAAATAAACGAGGGCATGTCTTGGATTACTTTATTTGGGATAAGGCAGGCTTTTGAAAAAAGAGTCCATAATATTTCAATATCCTTGTAAACATTATGTTTGTTTTATGACGAATAAGAAGTCATAATCGAAGGGATAAAAGTATTTTATAAACATTGGATGAGAGATTCTTTTAAAATTGAAGACCCTTAAAAACACTGTCAAATATAAAGAGCACATTAGAAAGAGTGGACAATGTCCACTCTTTACCAATGTACCACTGGACATGGTATAAATATTGTTCTTTTTTGCAATTAAAGTTCAATGACATCAATGGATTCCATTCTAGCGGAATAAAATATCATATATATATATATATATATATACAGGTCGCTGATAATTCCCAGACTAACTATCGAGGGCGATACAGCGATTATAGCGATCTTTCAATTTTTCGATTCCACTTTTATAGTAATCTTTCGTTTTATCCGAAAAATAGGCTTCTGTCTCGGCGATTACTCCATCATTGTCCTTAAATTTCTTGCCAGCGAGCATTCTCTTCAGGTCTGCAAACAGGAAATAGTCGCTGGGGGCCAGATCTGGAGAGTACGGTGGATGGGGAAGCAATTCGTAGCCCAATTTATTTAATTTAGCCATTGTTTTCATTGACTTGTGACACGGTGCATTGTCTTGGTGAAACAACACTTTTTTCTTCTTCAAATGGGGCCGTTTTTCAACAATTTCATCATTCAAACGCTCCAACAAGGCTATATAATAATCGCTGTTGATTGTTTTCCCTTTTCAAGATAGTCAATGAATATTATACCGTGTGCATCCCAAATACAGACGCCATAACCTTCCCAGCTGACTGTTGCGTTTTTCCTCGCTTTGGATTCGGTTCATCATATGCAGTCCACTCAGCTGACTGTCGATTGGACTCGGGAGTGAAGTGATGGAGCCATGTTTCATCCATTGTCACATATCGACGCAAAAATTCGGATTGATTACGATTGAACAGCTTCAAACACTGCTCAGAATCATCAATTCGTTGTTGTTTTTGGTCGATTGTGAGCTCTCGCGGCACCCACTTTGCACAGAGCTTTCGCATGTCCAAATATTCATGCACGATATGTCCAACGCGCTCTTTCGATATCTTCAGAGTCTCAGCTATCTGGATCAACTTCACTTTACGGTCATTTAAAATCATTTTTATGTTTTCTGGTGTAACCACCTCTTTTGGGCGTCCACTGCGTTTATCATCATTCGTGCTCACACGACCACGTTTGAATTCAGCAAACCATCGACATATGGTTGCTTTCGATGGAGCAGAGTCCGGATAACATTCTTCAAGCCAAGTTTTAGTTTCGACGGTATTTTTTCCCATCAAAAAATAATGTTTTATTAACACACGAAAATCGTCTTTTTCCATTTTTTCACAATAACAAAAGTAGCTTCACGCAAAACGCAATATCTCACAAACTAGTTGTCAGACAGCTGTTATATTTATACATGTATGTTTTGAAGGTTGGTACTAGCTGACAGTTATATGAAAACAAATCCACTGGCGCCATCTATGTGTTAGTCTCGGGACTTATCAGCCGACCTTGTTTTTATAATAGATAGACAATAGAAAGATATATCAGGAAACGTCCGGGTACCCGGCCCAGCTGTTTTTTAGCGTCCCGGGCCCGGTGTCCCGTTTTTTATACACCGGGCCGGACTTAAATATTTTATTTCGTTTTTCATTCATAAAGTGGCGACGTTTTTTTAGAAAGGAATTCTCGAACTATTTTTTTCTAAAAAAAACGTCATCACTTTTTGAGATTTTTGTTTGGAATATTTTCTTTAAAAAAAACGTCGTTACTCCCAGAAATGCCGAAGGAACGAAAATATATATTAGTCCCAGCCCAGTTTTGGCCCGGCCTGGCTTGAAAAATTTAAGTCCCGGCCCGGGTCCCGTCGAAAAAAGGTGTTCCGTCGTTTCCTGATATATACAAATTTGTAAAATGAGCTAAACTGAGAGTCCCGTTTGTCGTCTTTGCGAAGAAGGAGAAGAAACCCCCTATCATTTTGCTTATGACTGCCCTCGAACATACCTGGAATGAGGGGGAAATTGCCGACGGGCTTATGAGAAAAAAAATGTATTCTGGAAAAATCCTCTAAAAATTATTTTTAAATAATAAATGGTTTAGCTCATAGATGGTATTATTACCTCTTGATTTCGGATGGAGTTCCGGTGATGTGGGGATGATCTAGGCGCGTAAACAAATATTATATATATCCTTGAATAAAAGGAGTTGCTTATTTAATTGATCATAATTAGGCTTGGCAGTGTGAGACACTTTTCTAGAAAAGGTTAATTGTTTATATCTTAGAGTGGTTAGGGTAAGTTCGACCCGAGGAACTCGAATCTGAAGTCGGATTTCCGTCCGATGTCGCATT
>CP045908.1:1522399-1552437 GCA_013387185.1 Caligus rogercresseyi
TTTTTTACTTCAAATTAAATGCCCGAAACCTCAACCAATTTGCCCAAATCTGAGAACTCATCCAAATTTTATGTGCCTCACTTCGTTATCGTCATAAAATTTGTTTACATATATTTATATAACTTTCCTTAATCTCTATAAGATGTAATTCATAGGAGTTAAAATATGTTTTAGGTCTTCAATATACATAAACTGTTTAATCAATTGATAAAAGATCCTTAAGGTAATATAGGGTATAGCATAGAAAAAGAAGAACGAAAAAAAAAAGAAAGAAAGTCGAAACAAGGACTTCTATATTGAAGGATCTTACAAAAGAGTACTTGAACACATATTTTTTACATCCTCTTAAAGTGGGTATATATTGCTTATCTACAGATTCTATTGTCCTTCGGTGCATGCATGCCTCTGGAGAGAGGCCTTGATTTATAGGCCTCTCATATACATACATATACCTATGGCAAGAATTACTTTCTTACCGATATGACATATAAAGAGCTCTCCATTTAGAAAACAAAGAGACATCTTTCTGGATTTCTTTGATTATACTATGAATTAGTCACAAGACTCTTCATTTTATCTATTATTAATAAGCTGTTGCTATTTTTTTATTGCATTATATTAAACAACTTAAGAAGAGAACTTTTATTAAGGACTATATATATATTTATTTATCAGGAACAACCGGGACACTTTTTTTTCGCCGGGACCCGGACGGGCTGGTACTTAAATTTTTCAAGCCGGGCCGGGACTTTAATATATGTCCTAAAAAAACTATCGAAGAAGGGGACAACGTTTTTTTAGAAAATATTTCTTTAAAAAAAGTGATGCTGTTTTTTAGAAAATAATTTTTAAATATTTTTTTAAAATTTTTAAAAAGTCCGGCAGGTAGTTTTTAGACAACGGGCCGGGCCGGGACACTCAAAACAGCCGGGAGCCGTGCCGGGACCGTACCCAATTCGTTTCCTGATCTAACTATTATATATAATAATTATATAGATATATATATAAATATATATATATCTAGTAGTTGGGGAAAAAGTTGTTGAAGCTAGAAAAGGCTTAGTTTCATAAATGTTTTTGGAGAATGCCATTATATTGAGAACTCTGTGATAGATAATATTTTTTTCCTTACTATTAAGTCGGAAGAGTGGTTGAATTCTCTACTCCCTGGCTCATTGCGCAAAAAGACATGTCACAATATACTTTCAGAAAGTATATTTGTCATTGCCATGTCGGGATCCAAAAAGTAAAAAAAAATCATGTTCCTTCTCAAAACAGATCAGGAAATTGTTTCTACTTTTGAACCTTAGTTTTCTGGCTGACTTTACAGACTCAGAGGTATCCGCACATTTAACGAATTGGCTCTGGAAGCTACAGAAGTCCTTGAAGATTTTCTTTGTCGGAAGACGGAATTTGGGGACACAGAGATGGAACAGAATCCTTTCATAACTTCGATTTTTCTTTTCAATCTTCGGACTCATTCGAAGAAAATCCTCATTTCTGAAGTGCCTTGAACATAGTGATAACTAGGAGAAAATGGCTATGACTTGTTTAACTTTTTCACATATATCAAAGAGCTCTTACTCCTTGTATGGAAAAGGGTGAAAGAAACATGTTTCTTGTACATACGAGGTTGTTTCGGATAATGATGCAAATCAGTTTATATCTTGCAAAATATTGCATCAATCTTCTAAATCATAGACTTAAATTAAAGCTCAGACAAATTGGATTGATTTCTTTCTTATGTATCAAAACCAATATAGAACTTTGTTTTTTATGAAAATCAAGCTTTTGTTTTTGTTATTTGTAACATTGGGTCAAATTTTCACAAAAAAGAGAAATGTTGCGCATCCACAAGTTCGTCGAGGACCTCGCCAATGTCAGGAAGACTCCCAAGGAGATCAAGACCATGGTCGACACGGCCTTTGAGGTCAACAGCATCTCCCAAAGCCAAATCTACCGCATTTCAGCATTAGTTAAGGCTGGGAAGGACTCTTCAGACAAGAGGAGCACTAACGGGAGGAGGAAGGTCCGTACCGACGACTTTATTGAGGCTGTGAGGGTGTACGTGGAGGCCGACCGTCGGGTGACAATGGAGGAACTGGCTATCAAGTTCGAGACGTCGATCAACACCATTTTCCACGTCCTCCATGACGATCTTGGGCTCTCAATCAAGTCAGCAAGATGGATCCCCAAGATGCTCACAGAGGATCACAAAATGAAGAGAGTGAGGTGCGCACAAGCCTTCTTGAAACTCAATTTTTAGCTCGGATTGGAGTTTCTGGACAAGATTGTGACAATGGATGAAATCTCTGTGTCTTTCTTCAATCCTGAGTCCAAACGAGGGTCATCTCAATGGCTCCCGAAGGGCTCCAATCCGCCCCTGAAGTTCAAGCGGCAATAATCAAGGAAGAAACAGATGGTTCTCAGCTCCTTCGACAACTGCGGCGTGATCTTCCAGCACTATCTCCCGGTGAGGACCTCCGTCACCGTGGCTGTGTTCAAGGATGTCATGAACATGTTTTTAAAGAAATTCAAGGAGAAGTGACCTGAAATGGCCAATAGAGACTGGTACTTCCACTTCACAATGCTCTGTGCCACATGGCAAATAGCACGAAGGAGTTCTTAGCCAAGAAGGGGATCAAGGTCATCGATCATCCACCCTACTCTCCTGACCTTGCCCCCTGCAGACTTCTTCTACTTCCCAGTCATGAAAAAGATGCTCGAGGGCGTGGAGATCGTCGACAAGAGCGTCCAGAAGGAGTGGACCCGGGTCGGGAGGACCATCCCGGAAGACAGGTTCCGTGAGGCCTTCAGGAAGTGGTTGAGAGGTGGGAGAAATGTATTCGAATCGGCGGAAGTCATGAGGAAAAGATTTGTTAAAGTTGTTTTCGTTATAATTGAAATTATATTTTATGATAATTTTTTTTCCGCATATTTATCCGAAACAGCCTCGTAGTTTCCGTATCCATTATAGTATTCAGGAGCAAAACACTTTTTAATCATTTTAAAAACACAAAATTCGAACATGTGGTCACTCACTCATAAAATACTAAATTAACTCATGAAAGAATAATTGTTATTGAAGACTTTCGGGCCATCATGATTTCGACGGCAGCGTGATACCTGGCCTTTACAGTGAAGATCCCTACTATAAATACCATTCCGTGGAAATATGTGGGGGATCTGATACGATTTTATCCGTCTTGCTCCGCTGGACATCTCCAATTTCTGCAACGGATATTGAGGCAGTACAGGAAATTTGCTAAAAGCCAAACAAAATAATTATATTCAATCTTTAGTATTTTATTTATTATCTGCGGCAGTATTTATTATTACCTCCGCCGAAGGAGGTATTGTTTTCACTGGCGTTGGTTTGTTGGTTTGTTTGTTGGTTTGTCAGCAGGATAACTCAAAAAGTACTGAACGGATTCGAATGAAACTTTGTGGAGTTGTTGGAAATGCTAAAAGGAACAAGTGATTAAATTTTGGCATCTCTAAGTGCTTTTTAATATGCAAAATGAGCAAAATACTAAATGAAATGGGGTCTCTATTCAGGGAGTAGGAAAGAACAAACGCTAAAAAAATGTTCATTGACGTATTATTGTTCATTTATCAGCTCAGGACTATGTCAACCCAGTGACGTAGCTTAAACTTCTTCCTCTGCCCGTCTTCCCATAATAACATAACATACATATAATAACGCTAATATTAAGAGCATGATGGAGAAAAGAAAGGAGTTTAAACATCCAGTGACGTATTTCTGAGTTGACCAATAACAAGTATGACGTCAATGGATGTTTTTTAGGATGGCTCTCTCCTCACTCATTATTCACCAAACACACCTACTTATGTAGACATATATGATTGGATTATAATTCCGTTAAGTGATTCAAATGAATCACTATTCATTTGTGGGGATCGGCGGAGGTTTGCACTCTCTGAGTGTATAGTTATGTCTGTATTTTTAATACATTATTGCTTCCTTAATGTTTTTCAAGCATAATTAATTTTTGTATATAGTGTTGCTACATTCAGATAAAATATTTAATTTTAAACTATAATGTTTATATATACTTTTATATGTAATATCTCTATATCAATAAGTTTCTTATAAAAAAATACTACATAATAGTTTTTTTCTCTCCCTTCGCTACCCCTTCCATTACTCGCTCGCGTTAGGTTCCTCTTATAGAGTTTAGTAATCAGTGTTGTTCCCTAACGCGCGTGCAAGTAATATATACTTAGTTATATTACTGCGATTAACTAGAGAGAACAAACATATTAGATATTACTTTCAAGTAATAACTAATATGTAATATCCTAGTTACATATTTCTTTCGTGGAAAAAAATATTCGACAGGCATTTTTGATGAAATTAATGAACTGTGAATGTATTATGTGACGTCACTCAGTGGACATGCAAAATAGGTTTGGTGAGGAGTTTTACAAATCATCCTGTTTGAATTGCCTTTACTTATTGTTTCGTAATGCTCAAAAAAGTAATATCTATTATAAAGTAGTATATTACTTTTGAGAAGTAATAACTAATATTTAAAAAAAATATTACTACGGAGTAAAAAGTAGTATATTACATACTACTTTTAAAGTAATATTTGACCAACACTGTTAGTAATATATGCTATATTAAGGAGATGGCCCATTGAGTACCGGGGATACATGAGTTAAATATGGAGGATCAGGAATATATATATATATATATATATCAGAGTTACCTCCAATACCAACAAGACTCTTTCAAAACTATACCAAAAAGTACAAAGAAAAAAATATATTGACATAAAAACTTTTACGATAGGAGAAGTATATGTCTATATAATAAATATATTTTTGGGTAATCCCTTCAGGCTTTATAGCTTAGTTCTTTTAATGTCCCTTTCTAGATCTAAATGTTTATTTATCTTAAAAACACAAACGATTTATCGTCTTTTTTAAGCAATCTATTGTATTTTATTGTGTTTATCTATCTTCAAGAAATATTTTTATATAACATCTATTCAGATTTCTGACTTATGCTTTAATATATACAGTAGTTCAATTATATTTGTTGTTCACAAGAAATGGACATAGATAGAAAAGGAAAATGACTCATGGCCCCAAATTTATGGATAGACACGATTTTGTATGAAATTCAATTATGACAAATAATTATTTCATTTTTGCAAGTTTAGATAAATTACTTCCTTGTTGTTAGATATTTATTTGGACCATTTTCCAGCCATCATCATTTCCTTTTCTATCTTAGGCCATTTTTCTGGGGCAATTTTTTTGGGGGGTCATTTCTTCTAAATATCATATTTTTTATGAAAGAGGAATATGTCATATTTGGCTAAATACGATTGGTATATGAACACTTTTATATTTTATTTAGAGTTGACGCATCAAATCCTTGTTATGTTGTCTTCATTAAAATTACGGTCTATATTATATATTATACATTAGTGGTGATTGCTCACCCACCTTATTCATTACTGGACACTCAACTGATAAGACAATTTCATTCCATTTAAAGTTACTCAATGGCTGAGAAAACAAATAAGTATTCTTAGTAGAAGAAAATAAATCCCCCAATAAAATGCCCCTATGAATGACGTCATTGGATTACCTATCTATCTATTCTCTCTTTTTCTATTCCTTAAGACTTTTAGGCTTGGACTGCTCTGGGTAGTAAAGTATTATTCCTTCTTCTTCTTTCTCGACTTTAAGCGAATATATTTAATAAAAAAGGAGATAAAACATGGCTTCCATCAGGTGATGATTCGGACTTGGGTTTTCCTTTCTTTATTCAGTGCATCTAGTTGTAATTATGTAGGGTTCCCGTGGAGATCATACGACTCGAGGCCATGTGTAAGTGTGCCCAAGCCATTCCGACCATCACCTTGAGCAACAAACAGCTTGAGGGTTTAAGCCAACCCTCAAGCTGACCAACAACGCTCAAAAACTAGGTTTAATGGCGCTAAGTTGCTTTCCTAAGGAAGTATTGGTCAATGGAATCCCGAGTCTATAATTATCAATACCCATTTCAGTGACAACAAAAATGCAAGTTTAGGTTAGTCAAATTCCTGTATAGCCACGCTTATGTATAGTCACAGTCTTACGGTGTCACAGTCCTCTACAGCCACAATCCTACAGTCACAATTTATAGGTCAGGGGTATTGTCGGAACCAGAGTTTAAGATGCAAAAATTGCGTCTAGCAAACATAAAATGATAGTAGATATTTAAAATTTTGGGGGAGGAACCCTTCCCTTTGCAAAGAAAGCCTTTGTTGTGAACTTCAGGCTGACACCTCAAGAACGGATCCACCTTCGATTTGATACCCTTCCTTCATGTTTGGATTAAATAAAAGTTTAGATTTGTGTAGTATATATTTTCCTGTAAAAAACATCATCGTTCCTTGACGAAAAAATGAAGGAGATATCACTTAAGGCCTGTATTTTTAATGCATCTACCTATTTAACTCTTTGTATATAAACTACTTTGACAAAAAAAGCTAGAAATACAAAAGTTCGCCGATGAAAACCAAGATTTTGTACATAAAATTATAGTGTTGGTAAGGTCCATATGCATACCATTTTTCAAGCCTACTATATGACGAGAGTCATTTAGATTAAAGTCACAATATCTATGATCTCTTGAAATAAAAAATAAAATTATTCTGGTGGACTTAAAAATAATTTTATTTTCTTTTATAAAGAGTATATATATTTTTAAACCATGGGCCAAGTAATGTGTTTGCGGAATTACATATAACAGATTATTTTGTACTTTACTCTACCCAAATTCGTTCAATTTATTTGTTCACATAAAGTTTGTCCGTAGGCAAGATTGCCTTTCATTTAATATAAATAAATGCCACACGTCGGAATTAGCCTCGTAGGTCTCTCCAAATATGACCCCATCCCTTGTGTTTATTCCTTTGTTTTATTAATTAATTAAAGGAACTCATCATCCCAAGGAAAGAATGTTTTTTTAATCACGACGATAAATATATAATCATGCTGATGTTAAAACATCAAAAATAACTAAATTCTTCAGCAAACTGAAGAATGATGTTGTATCTTATTACCTCCACCGAAGGAGGTATTGTTTTTCACTGGCGTTGGTTTGTTTGTTGGTTTGTTTGTCAGCAGGATAACTCAAAAAGTACCGGAACGGATTCGGATGAAACTTTGTGGAGTGGTTGTAAATGCCCAAAGGAACAAGTGATTAAATTTTGGCATCTTTGAGTGCAGAATGAAGATGCAAAATGAGCTAAATACTAATAATATTTCAAGTTAGCCTACTCTGCCAATAGATGTCGCTGTGCTGTGAAATCGGGTGCCGGGAGCGTCTTCCTCTCGGAGTTTCCGTCGAGGGGAACCCTCCCTCGTCCCTCTACGCCGCCCCAGTCGTGAAAAATCCGCCTTGGAAGGCTCATAAGGACCCCGTGACGTTGCACTCTCTGAGTGTATATATGCCTCTAGTTGAGTTTTGCGATAACTATTATAAAATCAGTCATACTGAAGTGGCTGCTAAAATAAATAGAATCTTTCTATCTAAAGTTCAGAATTAACAGAGTTTTGCAAACTATATAAAGTGAAGGCATAGGAATATAGACAATATAGGATTTTTTTTCGGGTTGTTTCCTATTTAAGTATAATGCATAATAATATTAGTTAAAAGGAGTACATTTTAGAAAAAAGACATAAGACCTATCTATCTTCATTGGTGCTGCTGCTCACCACTCTGCTTTTGAGGTCAAAATTCCTGATTTGGGAGCATGAACTGGGAAATGGGCATTTTATCCTAACAGTTCAAAATTCTATTGCAACGACATCAGAAGGATTTTAAGAATGCATCACCGTTTTGTATTGAATACATATTAGTTTTATCAATTGTTGTTCTTTTATATATATATGGTTTTTATCTAGACAGTAACTATGAACTATAATGTTCATTGATGTTTTTATTACGTAACTTCCAGATTTTATTTTATTTAATATGTTATCTGTATGTTTTTAGTGTATTTTTATTTTACATTGTATTCTTCTTTGCAGTAAGAGAATAAAAACTATTTTAACCATAAAAAATAGTTAAAATGTGTGCAAATATAATAAAGAATACTATTTAGTCCAAGATTGCAGCAAAAGATAAAATTAGTCTATTTAGAATTCTAATTATTTTGTCCTAATTAAAGAATTAAAACATGTGATAAGACATGATCTTCATCAATGACTTCACCTTAATGTCTCTTCTTTTGTAATTAAACATTACAATGATAAAAACCTAGACGCAGTTAATTACTGATGCATTTAAGAGGCACTTATATGGGATAATAACCCATGAAGACCCAGCTATAAGTAGGGCAATGGCTCATAATTTTCCTAATACGTATGAAACACATATTTTTGGATATGAATGGATTGGATATTTATTTGTGTTGAGGCCCAGAGCCGATCCAGGTCGAGTCTTGAATCCAAGGCAGAATCGATACACTACACGAATACACTGGAACACACAAACACTTTAAATATGTTTTTTTACTGATTCTACCTCGGGGAGCCAACGAAGGTACATAGTTGTCAATTCTTAAGAATTGCCAATATGCTCTGGAAGATTTTTTTATTGCTAAGTTGGTTCGATAGAATTGCATCCGACTGGATATAGATAGGCCTTATAGCGTTTAAAACTATCCATCGAACCTAGGAATTTATTAATGAGTTTGACCAAAATTGATCTTCTCCTCTCGGAATCCAACCTGCGACCTCAATATAGAGAGAATACATGTCTTTAAACATTGAGCTAACACCCTGGAGGATATTTGTCCCATCATTTGGGAGCCCTTTCAAAAGAAATCTCACTCACCAGATGATCAAACGTCTCACCAAATTGACGAGAAAAACGAATCTCACGAATGAGATATTTACTCGTCAATGACTGGTGATATCTAAAAAAAGCAGGACTCGTTATTATCTCTATTTAAAGAAATAGGGATTCACGACTAAAATTAATATATACTCGCATATTTGGGCGCCTACGGCGCCCATATGTTCGCCCTTCGTGTATGGGTAGGTTTGGAGCTAGTTTGTGAGTGAAACAGACCTTAAAGAATATAAGAGGAGAGAGAAAAATAATTTCCTGTTTTGTACAAATATTCCTCAAAAAAGTTTGACTTTGTACAAAGATATGTTTTGAGTCATATGAGATGTTTTTTTCTTTTTCTATTTCTCTAACTTCTCCTCCTCCATTCTTTTTCTTTTTTCCTCTCTTTACCTTGAAAGTAGGTAGTAAAATCAGACAAGGTCTGATTTTTTCTTCATTTCTGGTTCCATCACTTTTATTAGGTCCGTCTTGATCCAAGGATTCCATAGGTACCTTCAAAGTTCAAACCTGACCATAAATGTGGGAGGAGATAGCGTGCGGACATACAGACGGACAGAGATTGGTGAATTATTATATAGAATTTGGATGCATTAGGGTCTGGCTTTGAAATCCATAGTTTAGTTAATCTATCGGGTTATATGGAGTTATCTGAAGGCCCATTCTTTTTTAAGAACCCTTCAAAGCCATGTCTGATACAAAAAGCTGAATTAATTAATTACTTTAATATGATAGTATATATTTAATTACAGCATTTCTTATTCCCCCATCAACTTCATTCATACTGATATTTGATATTCAATCTTTCACTAACTTTCAAAATGTCATATCCTAAATAAAATATATTCCCATATATTCATACCACAATTTTATTTTTCGAGGATTAAATATTCAATGCATCAAAGGGAAAAATTGGAAAAATAGAACCCTAAAACTTTTTTTATCTTTTGACTTCTTTTAGAATGAGAAATATATATCTAAAGCACTGACCTATGTAATAGAAAGGATAAAAAAATGATATTATATATATACATATCTATACTAATAAAAAAGAATTCTGTTCGTTCGTTTTCCCTCAATCTCCCGAACAACTAATTATATATCGACGAAATTGTCAGTGAATAGTTTTGAGAGCTTGGGGAGTGTTTTAGTGGGATTGTGAATTCGCAGAAAATTTGTCATCGACATGTTTATTATATTCGCCAAAACGTTTTTAGGCGATTTTTAAAATTGTCAAGTTAGATTTTTTCCAAATTTTCTGTGGATGATTTTGAGGTAAAACTGCTTGTTTTTGTTTTATTTTGGATTTTACTGGAAAGTTCGTTTCTATAGGATTACTTTAAAATTAGTTTCTTTTTGTCCCTGTCTTTCCCCCCAAATTTAGGTTTTGTGGAAAATTATGACTTTTTTTAATGCAACATCGCGCTGTTCAAATTTTAATAATGCTAAGAGATGGAGATTTATGTCACTCATTCTCAACTTTTCTTGATAAAGATATGAAGTTGCAGTCCCTCTTAAGTTTTTTCGTTTGCTGTTTTCCTCCATCAACAGAGATCAAACTAATACTCTAATATTCATCACTACCATACATATCTTCGGCGCTGTATGTTATCTATGAATGGCTTAAAAAATAATGTCTCTTTATGAAGTTTAAATGTCCAGCCTTAAGGAATAGAAAACGGAAAAAATGGCAATGACGAAGCAATGACGACTTTTGAAGGAACTGATTTAATACGAAAAGTCACATGCAATGACATCACTGAGATTATTCGTGTGATTTTTTTCCATTACAGACTATTGTCAAGTTGGAAAATCCCGGGCAGCGCCGGGTAACATTCGCTTTTAAATAATATATTATGATTAAAGTTATAATCTTCAATTTGTTAAGTTTTTTTCTTTTACTGTTTTCCTCCCATCAAAGAGACCAAACAAATACTTTGATATTTAGCGCTAACATACATTCCCTGTGACAACATATGAAGCCTCACTTTCACTTAAGATCTTTCTAACGCTGTCCTTCTTCAATCAATGGTGTCCAAACAAATACCCCGATATTCAGCGCTATCATACGTGACTTCGGCACTCTAAGAAATGACTTTAAAATAACATCTTTTTATTATGTCTAAATATCCAGCCCTTAGTAAAAAGAAAGAAATTAGAATAAAGAATCAATGATGAGTTTTTAAGGAACTAATTTTAATATGACAAATCACATACAATATTATCACTATAATTATTCGTTATTTTTTTTCTATTCCAAAGACTATTTTCAAGTTGGCAAATCCCAGGCAGCACCGGTAACATCCGCTAGTATATATATATATATATATATGGGAGCGGAAAATTGCCCGAAGGAAAATTGCTTGAAGGAAAATTGCCCGAAGGCAAATTGCCCGAATGTGAAATTGTCCGAAGGAAAATTGTTTTTGGAGTACTGCTGGACCTCAAAACGTGATAATTTTTACCTCGTATGCTAAAATAATTCATGTTAGCCCCTCAAAATCCAATTTTTTGGTACCGACGGTTCTCAAAATGTGATATTATCGAAGCCTTAATTTAAGCTAAAAATGATTATTGAAACCGTTGCTTGAATAATTATGTTAGCCCCTTAAAACACAAATTTATGAATCAAAATTTGGGTCGATTCCTGGTACCGCCAGCACTCAAATGTGATGATGGTGTTCACTGCCGATACTTAATAACTCATGTTAGCCGCTCAGCCCACAATTTATATCCTAAATGATTGTGTTGATTTCGTGTAGCAACAACACGCCCTTCAAAACTTGATGATATCCAACGTCTATAATTGGAGAAAAATATATTTTTTATATTATATCTTTTATTTATATCTTTAATATTGTTGAATTTATTGATAAATATGATAAGTGAGAGTATTTGCCTGAGTTGCAGTAACAATGAACTTGATATAACATTGCGATTCACTATTTATGAACTATTTTATTATTAGATGATATATATTTTATTCATCTTCATATTCAGATATCAGCGGCACCTGAAATCAATCCAAATATTTGGGACCTACTTTGGTTTCTGAGGGGCTAACATGAGTCGGCATGAGGTGAGGTAGGTTATAATAATTCATAATACATCATTTTCAACGAATGAAGAGTTTATCGCTGAAACTGAGGCATATTTTGAGGCAAAAGATAAATCGTTCTAAAAAAGTGGAATTGAATATAGCAGCGAAACTGGAATAATTGCTCTGTTGCTCTTGATAGATATTACGTTAATGGATAAAGCTAATTTCCAAAAAACAACAACCGTGTTTTCTTTGTTAGACCCAGTATTTTTGAAGCCTCAGATTTTGAGGTCCGAACTCAACTAAAAAAAGGGGTAAAAATTTGTGTAGGAGCCTTTTTGATTGGTAATACCTAATTGGCTTAAATTTGTTTAATAATTGATAATTTGTCCATTGAATATATTTAGTTACAGTTTATAACAGAACAATGAATATATAAAAAATAAGTCTCTGGCCGTTAAAAAGACAGAATAGATCGATTATCACTATGTACAGGATTTTGCCCCTGGGCTGAAATTTCTAAATTGAGTCCCATTTTTTACGTAGATTCCAAAAATGCCACTCAAAATATCGTCTGAAAAAAGGTTTGGACTTTATTTCCTTTTTTGAAAATCAGGATTTTCATCATTTCTAATGGTTCATGGCCCAGTTATCTTCGTGCAAAGTAAGAATAACACCAAATGTCAGTACTATTTATTTTTCTACTATATCTCTGCATTTCAAATCAGTTTTTTGTAATTTATATATCTTTCGTACAATTCGAAATAATCGGCTTTATATTTCAAAAAGTTGACCATATTTTAGTGTTCTATTCAAACGGCTATATTTTTTTTGGTTTCGCATACATTTCAGAACAGTTTTTTATAATTTCGATATCTGGCATGAAAGTAAAGAAAAGATCAATTTAGTAGGACGAACTACACTACGTAACAAATTAAGGTCTTTGTTTGCTTCGTCCTACTAAATTGATCTTTTCTTTACTTTCATGCCAGATATCGAAATTATAAAACTGTTCTGAAATGTATGGACATATACCAAAAATATATTACATATTGATTATAGTCAATAGACGCAAAAAAAAAAATATAGCCGCTTAAATAGAACACTAAAATATGGTCAACTTTTTGAAATATAAAGCCGATTATTTCGAATGGTACGAAAAGATATATAAATTATAAAAACTGTTTGAAATGCAGAGATATAGTAGAAAAATAAATATCACTGACATTTGTGGTTATTCTTACTTTGCCGAAGATAACTGGGCCTGAACCATTAGAAATGATGAAAATCTTGATTTTCAAAAAAGGCCATAAAGTCCAAACCTTTTTTCGGACGATATTTTGAGTGGCATTTTTGGAATCTACGTAAAAAATGGGACTCAATTTAGAAATTTCAGCCCAGGGGCAAACAAGACCTTAATTTTGTTAATAGTGTATGAATACGCAGGGTAGTGCATCTTTGTCTGTTGCATCCATTTTTGTTTCGTCTCTGAATTTCATACGCACAGGATTTACATACTAACTTAAGAATATATTTCTTGCATCAAAATAGTTCTTACTTTATAAAGGACTAAGCAAACAAGAATGTATATTAGGTCGTAATAAACACAAAATATATCGCCTATTCTATACAAGGGGAGTGTATCATGTTGTTCCATTTTTCTTTTGTCTTTGAATTTTAAGTCATAATTATACGTAGTAGATATAATCAGACATAATTAATTTCATTGGTTACAAAAATAGAAAGTTATTATATCAAAATATATTTAACTACATTTTTTACCACAAAGAAATATTACTTCTTAAAAAAAAATTTTTTGATTAACTAAATAATAGGCAATTGAAAGTTTAAATTTACTATACTACAATTTGTAAACACGGTCTGTTATATTCATTTATGTCCGGAATTTAGTCACAATAACTGATATATTTAAGTACCGTATTTTTCAGATTATCAGTTGCTCCGTAGTATAAGTCGACAGGCCAAAATGAAGAAAGAAAGAGGAAAAGGCATATATGGTCACACGGGAGTATAAGTTGAACGTAAATACGTTGTATATTTTTGTACAAGAGTCCCAATACCAAACTGTAAATCTATTATAGTGAAATTACTAGCTTTTATCTATGGTGGCATCTCAACACAGGATTTTTTCTTTATTAATGATTGCATATGCAAATACGCATTAGTGCGTTTAACTTGTCTTTTTTTAATATTTTGTTTCTATAGGATAATTTTAGTCAGTATATATCAGTTTGCTATCGAATAAGATATTGCGAAATTTATCAAAAGTGAAAGAAACCGATTGATCCTAGTTGATGAATATCAACATAGGTATTACAAAAATCGGGAAAATAGTGGAACTATTTATTGGGAATGTTGCGAAAGGAAGGCAATGAACTGTTGAGCAAAAATCACACCAAACCTTCAACTGAAGCTGAAATTGTTAAATATGTGAATGAACATTGCCATGAATCGACGAAAGCAGAAGTGGAGTCCATAAATTTTCATAGAGAACTTAAGGAAGCATCTCTAAAGAACCCTCAACAAACAACCCGATCAACAATTTCGACAGCTATTTCAAACAGCGATAAAGCTACAATTGCGCAATTGCCAACATTATCGAATATTGCAAGAAGTGTTAGGGGATGGAAGACCATCAATGAAAATTTCCCAACATCTCCACAATCTCGCATGGGATTCTCAATTCCACCCCGATTCAAAACTCTAGAAAATTCTGAAGAGAATTTTCTTTATATGACTCTGGAGAGGAGGATCAGAGTCGAATCCTCATATTTGGGACGAATTCAGCCCTTCAAGATATGACGAATAATAGGAAATGGGCCATTGATGGTACATTCAAGATAACCCCTGATTTTTTTTAACCAAATTGTAACTGTTCATCATATACATTGAAACATCTATCGCTGTACCCAGATAATTTATTTTTCTACCCAACAAGTAAAAACTACTTATAGACTATTATTTCAAAAAAATAAAGAAATTGTTGTGAGAGCCACCAATTTCTATTTCTATTGATTATGAAATGGCTTTCATTAATAGTTTACAAGATATATTTCCGGAAACTTCACTTCATGGTTTTTCTTTTTTTATTTATCACAGAGTTTATACAAAAAAATTATTTAACTTGGGTACAAAATCGGCACCATTCTGAAGGAAATTTTAGTCTTCAAATTAAAAGTTTTCTTCGCTTGCATTTGTGCCTCTAGACAATGTTGTTGAAGTTTTGAAGAACTCACATAAAATGAATCTATTCCAATAGAATGCTCGAGCGAATTGTATTGGAAAGCGTCTGCAAATAGCGGAATATAGTTCAGTTCTACTACAGAAAATTAAAGAAACAAAAAAAGATTATCATACTGAACCTGAAAAAGAAAAAATGATCATAGGAGAACATGTAACGGAAGTGGGCGCCAAAGACAATGGAGATAATCAAGAAGAGAACCAAAGTAACCCTGCTAGTGTCAATACGAATGTGGAAATACTTAATGAAACTACAGTTGATGTTGTTTCTTCTCCCTGTGTCAGCACCGATGTGCCTCAAAGAGAGGAATCCAATAGTTTAAGTGAAATCGAGCCAATGGTGACACCCCAAATACATGAGAACCCAAGCCTTACTCCTGTCTCAAGATCAAGTAGAAGCCCACGAGGTGAGTTACCAAACAAAGAAACCCCCAAAACAGTCTCAGCGCAATATCAAAAAAATATATTGCCGTTTCGATCAAGATCTGGGTCAAACTCTAAACGAACAATATCATGCTCCCAACTGTCACCCAGTAGTGCGACTAGCAAACAACATAAAAAAGAATGACCCTCTCCTGCTTATCCTTGAACGTTAATTCCCTACAAAGTTTGGGTCGTAAATACGACCTAGCAAGGTTTCTAAAATTCACTCAATTGCCAGATATCGTGATCCTCTGCGACACGAGATGTAACATGGAAGATCACTTCTCAATTCCTCAAGGCTACCTCTCCTTTTCGTCTTTCTACCAGGGAAACCCATATCCAAAGCGCGGAGTAACACTACTAATTAAATCTACCCTCAATCCCAAGGTTCAGTATCGATGTGCCCAGGGCAACATTGTAAAAGCACAGTGTCGCTACCTTGAGTCTTACTTTGATATAATAGGCCTATACGGTCCAAACACTGACGAGCCAAAAAAATTCGACAACAAACTGCTGTCAATCATTTCTTGTAAGCCCACTATTATAGGTGGTGATTTTAATATTAAGCTTCTAGCTGGTAGAGACTGCAGAAAATCCTCTATTAATGATCACCCACGTGCTAGAAAAAAACTTATTTCTATTGTTTCCTCCTTTGGTTTTAAAGATGTAGGGTCCTTGAAAAAGGACTTTCGACATACGTTTTTCTCTAAAGATAAAAACAACCGTGAAGTGTCATCAAGAATCGATTTATTCTTAATCAAAGGTTTTCACGACGAGGCCATAAATATGTATGAAGTCATTGACACTAGACTTTCTGATCATAAGGCATTAAAGATCAAGATTGATCCGTCAAAGAAAGAACATAGATGCAAAAGAACGTGGAAATTTAACATCTCACTAACGGAAGACTCATGCACTAATGAAGAAATAGTTGAAATTATTCAGGATACGAGTTATAAATTAGAGATGAGTCCAAATAATGATATTTTTTAACAACTGAGAGTATGTTACGCAGAATAAGGAATATCCTCCGGCGAAAAGGCGCGATACTTGCTGAATCTAGGAAAAGAAAGCTAAATGAGCTTGAAAATATTTCAAATTCGACTCAGCCTGAAGAAGAAAAGAATTTTCTAGCCAAACAACTCTATCGTGAAGCTGACTTAGCTCATCGCACCAAATTAAAATTTGAAGCAATTCAAGACCTCTCTCGATCAAGGCTGAGGTGTATTGAGGTTGAGAGAAGAAGAAGCATGAAAAAAGTTATTTCCCTCCTTACAAAAACAGGAGAAGTATCGAATTCACCCGAATATATATGCAAGGAAATAAAAGACTACTATTCAAAGCTATATAATTGTTTTGACTGTGTAGAAAATCAGAAGTGCATGAGGTGTTTGATTAAGAATGCCTCCTTTTGCAACATATTAAGAACAAAAAAGGATGACTTGATGGCCATAAACGATAAGGACAACGACATTTTAGAACAACATCTAACACAGGATGAAATAAGGAAGGCAATCTCGAAAGCAAAGCTTAACAAATCACCCGGCCCCTCGGGATTCACTTTCGAATTTTTAAAAAAATATTCTGATCTTTTATCCCCAATTTTACTTCGATTTTATGAAAAGGTTCTGGCTGTAGGATACTTCCCAGAATTTGCCTCTGAAGGACGCATCGTTTTAGTATCAAAGAGCAATAAAGATCCACGACACTTAAAAAATCTTCGCCCACTCACGATGCAAAATTGCGTTTTTAAAATATTCTCACTCATTTTAACCGATCGATTGAACCTCGTTTTAAGGAAAATTTTACACCCCAGCCAATATGGTTTTATCAAAAACAAGCGCATGGAAAATATATCTTTTAGTCTTCAGACCTTGATAGAATCGAGAAATGATGTCTCCTTGATGACGATAGACTTTGCCAAAGCTTTTGACACGCTGTCACACAAATTCATAATCAAGACCCTTTACAAAAAGGGATTTGGAGATTTTATCATAAGAATGGTGGGAACAATTTTAGCTAGATCCAGAACTCTTGTCCAATATGGGAGTCGGGGGACCTTTTTCGAAAATAAAAGAGGCGTGAGACAGGGAGACCCAAGTGCCGCATTGCTCTTTATTATGTGCTTGGATCCTTTAATCGAAAAATTAAATACAGACAGTGATATAAGAGGCTACTCGTCAAACTTAAGCCATAAATGTCTCAGTTATGCTGATGATATGACGATTATTTTTGGGGGAAGTCCACTACAAACAATAAGGTCAATGAAAAAAACCATGAAACTAATCAATATATACTCGTCCATGGCAGGCCTTCTCATTAACAATGAGAAAACTGAAATTCTGACAAGCTACGAAGGAATAGTTGAAAAAGCATGGCCGACATTTCAAACAAAAAATCGATCTATATACTAGGCTCTTGGATTGGCAATAAAAGCATCGAGAACAACCTCCAGGAGATAAGAACCAGGATCAGAAAAGCCCGGATATTTTGGTCATCAATGAGCCTAAACATGTGGGATAAAATCCAAGCTTGGAATATTTACATTATTCCAAGGATCACTCATCTTCTAAGGGTTACTCCTTTTGATGAAGAATTATATAAAGAAGTTTTAGATATAGAAAAATCGTTTTTTAACCTGGATAAGAAGAAAAATTTATCTTTTGAAAGACTTCATAACCCTCTTTCTAGTGGGGGCCTGTCTCTTCTATCCTTTGAGGATTTATGGAAATCCCTAAATTTATATTGGATCCAGAAACTCTGGTCGGGAGACGAGTTCTGGAGCATAGAATTGGCCCAATCTTTGAGAGGTGGATATACTGAGAATGCACACGTGGGGTTAAGAAACGTCCTCAAAGAATTATCCAAGTACTCTCCGCGTATATTAAAATTGTGCAAAGGTGTCGAAAAGAGCGCAAGGCGCTTCGAAGTATCATTGGGGTGGGAGATGCCCACGCGGGAAGGCTTAAACGACCTTGACATTAAGACAAAGGATGTCAACTTCGCAGCAGAAACAAGTCAGTCAGATCTTTTACTGAACAAGATGGCCTTTCAAAGATATCGGCTTATCTTTGGTAAATACACTCTGTTGCCTAGGCCTGAAGTGCCTTTTCGATTGGCACTTTACAACACTCCGGCTTCGAAGTTTAGAAACCTTGCAAGAACACCAACCCTCCAACCCCTGATCAACTATTTGAAGAGACGGGAATTACACATGACAGCTAACATGAGTATTAAAGTCATCAAAAATCCTCTCCTCTCATCTTCAGAAAGATGGTTAAAATACAGAGTGCTCACCGGGACACTCGAAGTTCGGGTCAAGTTCTTCTCCGGATCCCAAAGAGATTGCAAATTTTGCAAAGCTTGCGAAGAAACAACAGACCATTTCCTATACGATTGTGCCATTCTTCGGAGTTTATACATTTCAATTGGGGAACTTCTTCGACAACATTACGATTTCTACGTGCCAAAAAGGGACCATTTTTTAGCCTTTTATACCGGTAGAGATGAAAATTTTATCAACGCAACGATCACCAAAGTCCACCAAATTTTATACGCCAAACGAAGTTCCAATGAGTACGACATCTCCGGGGTTTTAAACATGGCGAAAATACACCTGCACGTTCTTAAAAATGTTCTTAAACTGTGATTTAGATGTTTTTAGAATGATGTAAATGTTTTATAAGATGATGTAATTGTTTTATAAAATGATGTAAATGTTTTATGAAATGATGTGAGCGTTTTATAAAATGATGTAGATGTTTTATTAAAGTTATGTTCTTAACCGATAAAATTGTCATGTTTTTTATTGTTTTATTTGGAATATGTTTGTTGTTTAGTTTGGAATATGTTTTGTTGTTTTTCTCTGTCCTTTTTTGTGAAATCTTAAATGCCAATAAAGTTATGCCTATGGCAAAAAAAAAAATCTATTCCAATAGAATTTATTTCGTATTTTAAGCCCAATATATTGGAATTCTAAGAGGAAGAATTAATAATAGGAGAAGGCATTCACCAAGATACTCAATTCATATGTGGAATGTCTATGAAAGAGAGAACCCAGAACAAACAACTGTGTAGAAGGATACCCCAATGCACTCAATAAAACCTTTGGATGTAATCATTCAAATATCTGGAAACTGATAGCGACTCTACAAAAAGAAGAAACAATGTCTAGGTCTAAAATTGTTCAAATTCGTAGAGGTCCGTCCGAAAAAAGATTTTCTACTTTATGGCCTTTTATTGAAAATCAGGATTTTCATCATTTTTTAATGGTTCAGGCCCAGTTATCTTCGTGCAAAGTAAGAATAACCACAAATGTCAGTAGTATTTAATTAATATTTAATTAAATTAATTATTTCTACTATATCTGAGCATTTCAATCCGTTTTTATAATTTATATATCTTTCGTACTATTCGAAAAAAATAGGCTTTATATTTCAAAAAGTTAATCATTTTTTAGTGTTCTATTTAAGCGGCTATATTTTTTTTGTTTCGAGTCTATTGACTATAACCAATATGTAATGTATTTTTGGTATATGTCAATGTATTTCAGAACAGTTTTTATAATTTTGATATCTGGCATGTAAGTAAATAAAAGATCAATTTAGTAGGACGAAGTATTGATCAAATTAAGTAACTAGGTTACATTTTTACTTGAGGTTGCATTCAGTATTTTTTCGAATAGTACGAAAGATATATAAATTATAAAACGGATTGAAATGCTCAGATATAGTAGAAATAATTAATAAAATTAAATATTAATTAAATACTACTGACATTTGTGTTTTTTTTTTTTTTCAATTTCCCCCCCAGGAGTATATGCGGTTAAGCTTCTCATGGGGTAACGGAAACTGCAATTTAATGCAGCAACCCGTTAGGCATATACCCTAAAGGTGAGGTATATTTCATTTATATACAAACGGTGAACAAACAACAATAAACAATCTAATATAACATACTAAAATACATAAAAAAACGTTTAAAAGCACACACACTTGTTTCAAATAAAAACTGTTGTTTAAAAAATCATTGAAGAATTTGGTCATCGAAGAAGACATCCACGAACTGGCGCGTGTTGATGAGAGCCCTGATGAAGTGGGAAACATCATCCTTACTCCAACGATAGTCCTCACGATCCTCGGTAAGGTTCCTCCTTACACCAGCAAGGGCATCACAGCTGTTGACAAAGTGAATGGGAGACTCTCGTTCCTCTCCACAAAGCCTACAAGAGTCCTCATCCGCCAATCCCATTTCCTTGAGATGTTTTTTCATACGAATATGGCCAGACACAAAACTTACAATATTATGAATTGAAATTCTCGTGTGAGTGTGCAACTTCCATCTTTGTTTCAGATCAGGAAAGAAGAATTTTGTTTGGCGGCAACTTTGTTCACCATGCCATTCTTTCAGCCATAACGATCGAGTTTTGTTTTCGATTTCTCTTATTATTGTTATTTGAGGGACTTCGACGCTAGATGGAGATATAATACTACATCCCATCTTAGCTAAGGCATCCACAAATTCGTTGCCAGTGTTGTCGTCATGGCCCTTAATCCATTTCATATATATAGTCCTCTTCGACCTGCTCATTTCATCCAATATTGCATTTTGTTGTTTTGTAAATAAGCCTCTTCTCTTTGATAAAGATTCAATGGCAGCCATACTGTCCACATGGAATGTCACTGGGGAGTCGTGGTATTTTTCCATCACATTCAAAGCTCGTACTGCCTGTAGAATTCCTTCCAACTCTGCTTGAAATACCGTGTTGTACCAGTTAAGATTTCCGCATCCTTCTTGAATGGACTGCTCTCCAAAGGTAATGCACCAGCCAAAACCAACTCCATCGCTCATCTTCGACCCATCCGTAAAAATATTCAGGCATTTGGGATCCCCAATTAACTTCTTGGTAATTTCAAATGGAGGCATGGAATATGATTTGTGGACATTTTTTTCCAATGCAGTACCATATTTTTTCAGTAGAACGTCTAATTCTTTTTGGATGATACTTCCTCCGCCTTTTGATCGAGAATGAGTCAGCCATTTTATCGGTACATTATGCATGACTCTTAACCTCGACCTTAGTGCCCACCTTTTTATGCTTATGTGTAGTGGTTCTATATTGAACATAACTTCCATGGCTTTTGTCGGAGTGGATCTCATGGCTCTGCACATTAATAGACATGCCAGCCTATTAATTCGCCTTAATTTAACATGGTATTTTTTCAGATTCATACTCCTAGGCGCCCAAATGCTTGCCCCGTAACAAATGATTGGTTCCAAGCAGGCCTTCCTAATCCATTGCGTATAAAAAGGCCGCAACCCCCAATTACTTCCGATCAAATTCCGCACAGAAAATAGAAGTCCTTTGGCTTTTTTGACAATATAATCGATATGGGCTCCCCATTGAAGTTTTCGATCAATTATGACCCCAAGATACTTATACTGATTAACCCATTCAATACGTGTATCGTTGATTTTAATCATGGGAAGGTCCACTTTGCATGCCCAAGTGCATAACATTCCTTTGGTTTTTGATACACTAAACTTTAGCCCAATTTTGGACACACTGGTGTTCATTTCATCCACTCTTCGTTGAATGATATCTGCCATCGAAGTCAGGTCAATGCCTGTGATAATTACGGCTATATCATCAGCAAAACCTATAGTGAGTAACGGTCCTGGTTTGGGGGCTATTATATGTTGAATTGCACAATTCCATACAAATGGGGAAAGAATTCCTCCCTGCGGACAGCCCTTGGTGGGAGTGAAATATATATTTTCCCCTTGTTGTGTACAGACTATTTTTCGACTCTGTAGGAAGTGTCTATACCAATGAACTGAGCACGAATCTACTCCATTTTTCTTCAAGTATTCTTCAATTACATCGAACGGAAGATTGTCAAAAGCCCCTTCAATGTCGAAGAACACGATAATAGCATGTTTTTTTGTGAGGACGGCACTTTCAGCTCTGTCTACCAGCTTTGCAATAGCTGTATCAGCACATTTCCCAATCTGGAACCCAAACTGGTTTTCCATGGGAACTTTTAGCTCTAAAGATTCTATATGCCAGTAAACTACTCTTTCTAGTCCTTTTACTAAAGTGTTTGCGAGTGTTATTGGACGGTATGATTTAGGGTTCATGTAGTCGTCTTTATTTGGTTTCGGTAAAAACAGTACTCTTGCTTCACTCCATATCCTTGGAACGTAAGAAAACCTTAGAGATAATATATATATAAAAGCTATTCGTTCATAGTACTCCATTGATAAATTTTTTAAAACAATTGGAGCCAGACCATCCGGCCCTGGTTTTTTAAAATTCTTAAAAGAGTTAAAAACTTCTTTAATAAATGAGCTGTCGATTTTGTTTTCCCACGGTAAGTTGCCGCTTTCCTTCTTCTTACATTCTTCATGCAGAACATCCTCACCAGATCCATAGATAGTGGCGTTATTAAAATGCGTTAAAATCATCCTTGTAAGATTGTCACTGATTGAGAAGTTTCCGGTGTTGTTTGGAAATAATCCTAATCCAGACTTCTTTTTTCTTTTTGTCTCTGAATTGCTGCAATCACGGCTTGCTGGGAGTCCAACTCAGTACATCTCTTTCTCCAATGTTGTCGTCTCTCGAGTTCAATTACTCTCCTATATTCTCTCTTGTTGAAATAATAAGTCTCCTTATCAGCGACACTTTGGGTCTTTTTTAACCGTCTTTCAGCTCTTTTAACCATCTTTCTTAAGCCACTCAACTCTTTTGTCCACCAGGGAACTACTCTTCTATGCTTTTTCTCCCTCAATGGTGCCACTACGTCGAGCGCGTCCTTTATGCATTGAGTGAGGTCATAGGCTAGTCTTTCTATTTCACTTAGATAAACTTCACTTTCATTTCCCTTCAGCGTTGTATTGCTTAGAGGACGCAGAACATATCGGAATTCAGACCATTTCACTCTCCTCAAATTTCTCAGCAAAGTTGGTTGCATGTGCAGGTCTATTCGAAACATAATATATTTATGATCAGACATGGTAGGTTTTTGAATTTGTGGTTATTCTTACTTTGCACGAAGATAACTGGGCCTGAAACATTAGAAATGATGAAAATCCTGATTTTCAATAAAAGGCCATAAAGTCCAAACCTTTTTTCGGACGATGTTTTGAGTGGCATTTTTGGAATCTACGTAAAAAATGGGACTCCATTTAGAAATTTCAGCCCAGGGGCAAACAAAGACAACAATTTTGTTACATAGTGTAACCATTCGTTATAATATAAAACTGCAGAATTTCTTACTTTAGAAATGTAGTTTTCCAAATCTAATCACCTCAGGTAACTATTCTATTGAATAACTAGTACTTTTGGAATAGTAATTCTTTGGGTTCTAAAACAATTTATATATTTGGGCAATTTCCTTTCGGGCAATTTTCCGTTCGGGCAATTTTCCATTCGGGCAATTTCCTTCGGGCAATTTCTTACAACCATATATATATATATATATATACATACTTTTTTCTTAATATATGTACCAAAAAAAGGAAAAATTCAATTTTTGGAGTGTTTTCCAAAAAAATGACTATTTCAAAGCTTTCATACCTCCTTTAATTTTGAATATACATAAAAAGCCACAACTAATTTAGACTCCTTGCGATCATTAAATCAAAATATTAAAAATACACCAGACCGGCAAATACAATGAACAAATATCATCCCTACTATTCTATATAAAAATTGCATATTGAAACACTCAACATCAAATTCAATAAATATGGCGGCCCAATAATCTTTTAAAGGGCATGAAGGCTAGGCAATACTTATATTCTTGCTTCATTTTTTATGATTTCTATAGAATTATATCGAAAGAGTCATGACAGAAATAAGATCTAGAACATAATTGAAAACAAAGGGTGCTTGTAAGTTTTTTTCTCTTTTCTAGAAAGAACTGCTTATATATGTGTGACACATCAGCTCAAAACTAGCAATATTATTTCAATGATAAAAGTAATAATCAATATATAAATTATTTTCTCGTAATAAAAATCTACTAAATCTTTTCAATTTATATATATATATATATATGAAATTAGCGCGAAAACTCTTTCTCACAAAAAATTGAATAACTATGTTATGAATAGAGATATTTATTTACAATAAAATGCATTTGAAAGGTGAGGATGTCCTCTATAGGGTTATTATTTAAAATGATATCCCTCAGCGTCAATAACTTTGAATGCTATAATGCTTATTTATATCCTGTCAGATGCAATTCTATCAAACCATATAAGCCAAAAAATATTAATGAAGAACAGTCAAACTTGTGTCAGCCTTCACCTGTAGATAGATAGATAAAAAGAAATGGTATTCATGTTATTTTAATGATACAAATATATTACTACTTCCACACAAGAAGTCTCAAAATAGAAAGCATCTTTTCGAAGTTCATAGTGAACTTTCGATAGATGCCTTAATTATTTGGTAGTAAAATCACCTGATGAAAATACTTCAATAATGGTTTTATTTATATCTCAATATCCATTCCATTGAACAGTAAACTGGATTCCTGAAGAAAAGGATCATTTGTGGTATCATGCATAATTAAACCAAATTTGACTGTATTATATATAAAGTATCGAAAATAATTAAAATACTACATTGCATGTTTTTTTGTGTGTATAGAGAAAAATAACTTTGTTTCGGAAACATTTGATATACGTATATTGGAAGTGAAAAGAATTTTTTATTTGGCTTAAGTTGGAAGATAAATTGCTTTTGAAGGGAAACACAAAAACCTTTTGCTGAGCTTTTATTACCTGGAATTAACTCGAGCCTTCATATTTTGGAGCTTTGATGAAAAGGAAATTTGCTCCTAAAGCAAATTGCGTTCCTCCCTGTGAATGAAAATAAATGATTTACCAAAAACTTGTAAAGCCATGTATGGATATACAGTTCTACGTTCTGTTGAACACACAGAATCACATAGTTTCTTTAAAAAATACAAGCATGAAGGAGTTAATACAGGGAATGCTTAAGCTTTTTGTTCTTCACATTTCGATTTTTGACATTTTAATATGGTGGTAACCAATCATTGTGGACCAAAGAGAAGCTGATTTTGATTATATAAATATGTGTTTTTTTGCCCAATTGTTTCGACAGAATCGCATCCGACAGGATATAAATAAGCATACTAGCATTAAAATTAGTCACTCGAACCTAGGATCTTATCAATGAGGTAGACAAAAAATGACCATCCCCTCTCGGGAGTATTCGAACCTGCGCCCCCAACATTGAGAGTTGAACACGCCTTGTCGCACAAGGCTATCGCGCTCCCAATATGGTTTTTCTATGATAAGGGGCGCAGATCAGTTAGAGCAGGGATGCAAGGGTGAAATCGGTAAGGGGACCGGATTGTTTTCAAGTGGGGCCTCGGGGAGCCAAATTACGGGTACATTTTGGTCCATGCAAGACCATACGCTATACAAAAAGCAAAAGTAGATTTTTCCAGTCATAAAAGCTGTATCAAAAATCAAAAGAAATAAAAATATACATTATAACTACTCATAATTTAAGAAATTTTTAATATTGTGTAATAGTATTATTTATTTAAAAAAACACATCTGGACCACTGACATAACGGACCGAATGTGATATCCATTGGGTCGTCACTATGGAAAGACGTCAAGCGAAGGCTCTCCGATATAAGAAGCCTTACACATTTCGGATCTTCTGTATTTACCTCAAAATGAAAATGCTTGCAAGTAGCATCTAGCTGCACGCAGATAGGACTTGGGTCATATCTATAGTAGAAATAAGTATATAATAAAGATAACACATTGAGACACCCCTTTAGAACGTGATTGTTATTAAGAAAAAACCGTGATTTTAAAACGATAAAATAAGTTTGGATAATAAATATCGCATCACTTTATGGTAGATTCAACAGCAATTGCGAGATAAGAATATCTCCCTAAGTACATCCACAAGTGGTATTTCTCAATACCCGTAAGCCATCATCGTAATAGAAATAAATGGACTTAATTCAATGTTGTGCATTATTATTAAATAAGTGAAGCAACTCCTCTGATATAGAATCTATTTTGTGTACTCATATCTGCCGATAAATGGATCACAGCTCTGACGAAAGGCGCAGAAAAATAAATAAATGGATAGAAGGGTTTTATAATGCTAATTAATGTTTTATTTTTTCACAGTTTTTTTGTTATATTATGAGTAGTTATAGTGTATTTTTTTGTTTCTTTGATCTTTGATATAGCTTTTATGACCGAAAAAAAATCCGAGGACTCATATGAGATTTTTAGCTAGAGAACTTCCAATAAAGCATATTAAGGTAAAGCAAATATTCGAAAAAACTTTATATTCTTAGCCTATTTGGTTCAATAGAATTGCAGCTTCCGACTGGATATAAATAAGCATTATAGCATGTATATTAGTCTCTCGAACCTAGGATCTTATCAATGTGTTTGTCCAAAATTGACCTTCCCCTCTCGCCAGGAGTATTCGAACCGTATCCCTTAACACTGTCACACTCCTTTTATTTTTATTAATCATAAAACCAACTGACTGATCCCAAATAATGCTCTGTTCTAGTGGATCTATTCAAGTAACAAATAAATGTCTTGCTTTCTAATTGAAGAGTCACAACTTTGTTGCGGAGGGGAAAAAGTAGGAGATATTTACTTTGAGTGAGCGTGAAGAGAAATGGGCGGGAAAAATAGAAAAAAGAACTCAAACAGGAGGACGAGGGGAAAGAGAATTTACCATGGAGGAAAAATGATGATGGCTCTTTTAAAGGAAGAAGAAGAAAAAAAAAAAGACATCATATACAACCACTTTTCGACTCAGTAATACATTTGAATCTCAAGGGACAAGAACTTTATAAGATTTTACTTTTATAGTAAACATAATTTAAACAGGTCATCTATCCAAATATTACACACAACATGTTGGCCTTCAAATCTCTACTGGTACTCTCCTGCTTTCTGGCCATTCTTCCGGATATCCGCTCTGCTGAGGCTGGAGTGATCGAGGACGTTGAACGTGAGTAGAAACGTTTTCATAAAGAATTCGCATGCTTTGAGGCTTTGCTTCGCTACTTAATACACCCCATCAACCCAAAATCTGATCCATATCGGTAGACGGTTGTGATGTACTTGAAGATTGTTCAAATTTACATCCTTAGGAGTTGCTTCTAATCTTTCCTCCTTCTTCGTCAAATATGTTCATTTTCTCTGCATTATACGAGTGCTGTAATCCATAGGATTTGTATCCCTTGGCTTTGCATTTAGACATATGTTTGTCGTTCCAAAGTTGAAACAGATAAAGGATATGGTTATAGTGCATATGATATACATTTATAGGATACCTTTAGTCAATAGTTTTAGCAAAGAACTTTCTTCTTTTAATACGCGTTGGAGCTTACTTTAGAAATCAAAGAATTCTTATGCTCCGATACTATTTAATTTATTCTCCGTTAACAAAAGTGAGTGACTAAAGTTGTCGACCAATACAAAATCGTTCTTCAATAGTTTATTGAATTTGCTTTCTCTTTGTTGATTGAGTGACATAAAAACATTATATTTTGCCCTGAACGGCTTATATCTTTTATCATTTACTTCCATCATATTCGGTATTTATTGTTTAAATTGTAGCGATTTAACTAGGGCATGATGTATGTATATTTAGACCTCAAAAACGGGGGTTTCGGTTAAAAAAAATTGATTCGGTTATTTGCAAAAGTTTTAAAGAGTGTAAAAATAAAAATACACTAAAATTATTTATTAAAATGATCACAGAGTAAACCTATTCAGTTCAGTTGCGAAGATACATAAATAAACAAGTTGGATAGAATTGTAGCTTCCGACTGGATATAAATAAGCAATATAGCGTGTAATTTAGTTACTCGAACCTTCGATACTCTTATCCATGAGGTTGACCAAAACTTACCTTCCTTCAGGGATTATTCGAACCTGCTCTCCCCAACATTGAGAGTTGAACACGCCTTAATTGCACTGAGATCCCTCTTAAAAGATAGTTTCGTACCTTTTTTAAAAATAATATATCTATGTGTATTTCATTTTTATTAATCTTTACTTGATAAAAAATGACATTCATAAGAAGTCTTATCAGTTTTTTATGCCCTCCGTTCAAGACTATTATTTATCAATGCGTCCTTTAAAGTAAAGAATCTCCAAAATGGCTGCCAATATATATTTTTAATCCTTTATCCATAAATATGTTTCATTTGACAACCTAATTTTCTATATATTTCTACGTTCATTCATCACTGTGAGAGAAACCTGTTCATTGTTATCAACAATAAGACCACAAATAATATTTATTATTTCCTTGAGATTGAGGAATTGTTTTGCCAAATTAAAAAGAATCTGAAAAGAAAGAGCATTAACTTAGTTTTCATAAGAGCGACATTCTAGGCTCTGAGTTTATGTCGGACTGCACCAAGAGATGTGTTGTTGATTCCATTAAGTTATATCTATACCAATAAAAAAAGAATTCAGTTCGTTCGTTCGTTTCCCTGTATCTCCCGAACAGGTCATTAGATCTTGACGAAATTTTCAGTGAATAGTTTTGAGAGCTCAGAGAGTGTCTTGACGTAACTTAAAGAACTTTTTAAAATATTTAGAAAATGTTTTTTACAAAAAACGTTGTCACTTTTTTTGGAATTCCTTTTCTTAAAAAACTTCGTCACTTTCATAATGACGAAGGAACGAAAATATACTGAAGTCCCGGCCCGGCCGGATCCACGGCGAAAAAAAAAGTGTCCTGGTCGTTTCCTATATATATATATATATATAAACTATATATAAACCTGAGTACACCCTTAAATGAAATGCTTTGACGTCTTCAAGTAGCTCATACAGAAAAAAAGCATGTCGTGTATCTATAGCCTTTTATGTTTTCTTTATTATTAAAAAATATTTTTTTCATATAATATAAAGGTTTTCTTATGAGTTTTTCAATTAAGTAGTAATGATAAAAGACTCAAGAAGTTTGACTTTAAAACAAGCTTGTTTATTTATATATACAGATGTAATCCTCTAAATCACTTTATAAAAAAAAATAAAATGTGCATACACCAAATCATGCAACTTTGTATATCGGGATACTCCATTAATATCTTAAATTGTGGCCCCTAAGGGTCCAATATACATTATTACTGAATGGACCTACAAAATTGTTTAAAAATATCATTATAATATTTATTTTAATAACCAATTATAATTCAGGTAAATTTCATAAATATTTATTTGAATCCACAAAGTCAAGGACAGAAGATGAAATGAAGGCCTTCTAAAATAATTTATAAAAAATCGCATCAATATATATATATTTTTTTGTTTGGGAACATCAACGCACCATTTTTAATTATAAGTCTCATATAGATCCCTAGAGTTTTTTCTTAAGATAGTGATATC
>CP045908.1:1568943-1589338 GCA_013387185.1 Caligus rogercresseyi
AAATAATTCCAAGGAATCACTTTCGAGACTCCTGCTTACATACAGATTTTTATAATTCAAAGAACCATGGACTTATAAATAACTAAATGCTCGTCAGAACAGAGCAAATGCTCGGCTTGAGGTGCTCTTCGATGACGTAATGCGAACTTAAATGGGTTATCCACGTGTTGAATCAATTGTGTCTTTTGAATAGAAGAGAAAATCCACTATACGTTCCATAGATGTCACCATTGCTTTGATTCATACCTTTTTCTTAAACATTTTTACGATGACGTCACTGCCTCAGGAGGTAACAAAACTTCCTCCCTTCTCTACGTTGTTTGATTTACTTTTATAATAACCTATATATAATTCCTCTTAAAGCTACTTAAAATGGTGGCCATCGAATTTCATTCTCTTCCCTATTTTATTCTGTCTTTGCGTATCAAATTAATATAAAGGTCAGAGATTACACCTCATACAAAGGACTCCATATATCTATACTATACGACCACCACACCTTCTTAAGTACTCTTATCAATACATCAAGAATGACCATGAACTGAATACATAAATTGGACCTAAAAAGAAAGCAGTAAATATTAAGTACATTTAAATTATAATTTTTATTCGTGAAATTTCATTATAGATATTTATTTAACTAGGCTTTATTTCATGGAAGCTATATTCAAATTAAGTCTACAAAAGGGATGCACTTCACAATAGCTGGTCAACATATTATATATGCTGAATTCATAGAACATTTTTCATTCCTTATCAGTTAATTATTCGGCAACAATTGAGCATAGTAATAGTACAATAATTACTCATAAATATGCATATATGTTTGTAATTAGAAGGCAATTGTATTCGTGTTGGATTGATATGATATTAGGGAGCCCAAATTTCAGGCTTGTTTCTTTGTCCAAGACTACACAATAAACACCTTAATATCAAATATAAATATGTATCTTCTTTATTCTAACAAAAAAGTTTTTGTTTTCTATTTGTGTAAACGTTTATATTAATATAATGCGTATGATATTATTATTATACACATCAATGTTTGTCATATTGCGTAGAATTGGGCCTTTCAAGACCCTGGAACGGCTTTCCAAGCATGATTGGTTAAAAAATAAGGAGCCGTACAAAGTATTTTTATTTTTAAAGCAGGCTGCATATAAAAGCGACATCAGCTCACTCTCGGCGGTTGATGTTCAAACAGTATCTCAGGGATAGGAAGCTCATCTTTCAGAGCATGTCTCTTCTTCATGGACCCATGGATTCACTGACGAATCTGTGGATCCTTCTATCCCCTAAAAGTATTAGTTGAATATTGCACAAAAGAAATTGCATGTCCCAACTTTCTCTCAAAGTAGGCCTTAGATTAAGATACCGTCGATATACATGTTTTACACCTGAGTTAAATAACACTTCCCTTCACTCGACCCGGAGGCTAGTATTTTCCCTTTTCTCAACATCTAAACCATATGGGACTCGATCCGAATGACACGTAATTACTCGCCGAGGAGGTATTGTTTCACTGGCGTTGGTTTGTTGGTTTGTTTGTCAGCAGGATTACTCAAAAAGTACGAACGGATTCGGATAAAACTTGTGAAGTTGTTAGAAATGCCAAAAGAAACAAGTGATTAAATTTTGGCATCTCTGAGTGCAGAATTAAGATGCAAAACGAGCTAAATACTAATAAATATTTCAAGTTAGCCTACTCTGCCAATAGATGTCGCTGTGCTGTAAAATCGGGTGCCGGAGCGTCTTCCTCTCGGAATTTCCGTCGAGGGGAACCCTCCCCCGTCCCTCTACAACGGCCCAGTCGTGAAAAATCCGCCTCGGAAGGCTCATAAGGACCCCTTGACGGCGGAGGTTTGCACTCTCTGACTGTATAATGCCTCTAGTTGCTTTTTAAAACTTGCACATTTGCCCTAATAAGATATATTTTCTATCATAACTATTTTTATATAATTCCCCATCATTTATCAAAGGGCTTCCCCCACACCATTTATATCCTTCATGTTAAAGCATTAATTAAATCGAAGCATGGCTTAAGCAAAAATATTGTATTTATTTGATATGTTTTTCCTTCTTTGCTTAGGGGGCTGTTGATTGTATGTTGTAATTAGGAGGCAATTGTAATAATTGGTGGATTGATAGGATTATATGCAGCCCAATTCCATGCCTGTTGTTTGACCAAGAATGCAC
Organism: Caligus rogercresseyi; assembly: GCA_013387185.1. Taxonomy (NCBI): domain Eukaryota; kingdom Metazoa; phylum Arthropoda; class Copepoda; order Siphonostomatoida; family Caligidae; genus Caligus; species Caligus rogercresseyi. The sequence goes on from CP045908.1 coordinate 1,571,140, forward strand.
AACCAAGAAAAAATAATATTTTTATAAATAATGATTATTTGTGTGTATCGTCTTTATTTAAAAGAACACATTTTTTCTTGCTTCAAACAAGAAAAAAGTATATCAAAAGGATTTTAAGAAGACATCGTGCATTTTTAAACCAATTAATAAATGATTTGTCCTTTTAAATAAGGTTATTCTTCAAGGGCATACAATGCACTACAATGTTATTTATGTATTTTTCGCAACTGCCCTGAATAGTTTACTCTGTTTCTGTATATAATTTTAGTGTATTTTATTTTTACACTGTTTAAACTTTCACAGTTAACTGAATAAAATATTTTCACCGAAAAAAAAAAAATAATAACTTTTTTTATTTTGATTGGTATCAACTAAGACAAATACACTTTTTAACCTCATGGTTCATTTTAAAATGCTCTAAATAATTTTATTCTGTTAGTGTAAATAAGGAAATGATATTATACTCAGCATTCATTTCTTAAATTCCTTATATAATCTTTAAAAAATACCGCTAGGCTTATATAGCGTAATATCCTAAATTTTATCGTATGTCCATGTATTTTATATTATTTTGGTTAGATGTTTGTTTTTAGCACAAATCCAAGAGTGAAAATATAAGAATACACTAGAAGTAGGAGTAAAAAACACAATCTAAAGACAATTACGTTTTAAAAACAAAACATAAATGAAACAATCTAATTGTATATTTTACAAATAATAATTGTTACGTGTTCATATCAAATATGAAGACCTCGTCTTTTGATCAGAAAAAAAGCAGCCAAGTTGGTGTAGAAGCTTCATGTATGTCAAAGTTTTTTTTTTTTCATTTAGTACTCATGAATGCCAAAGAAATTATGTAAATATGGATAGTTATACATTGTAATATAAAATTAGTTCTTTGCCAATGAATACTTATCTTATTATAAACAAGTCATTATAATGACAATTTAGAGTAACAAATTATATTTAAAATGTTAACATAAATTTAAGTCAACATTATTTGCAGTTTGTATAAAATATTAACATAAAATGGTTTAGAAAATTATAGATTAATAATAATAATATTATTATTATAAATATATTAATGTATATATCAGATTTGTTGACGTTCGCGCAAAAAAAATGTCGTTCGTCGTTCGTTTGTCGTTCCCAAAAAAAAAGTTATCGTTCATCGATCATTGTTAATTTTAAATTGAATCGTTCGTCGTTCATCCCTCGTTTGTCGTTCGTCATTCTGAAAAAATGACGACGTTTTTTTAGAAAACAATTTTTTCTCGCCAAACAGTAATGACGTTTTATAATAAGGAAATTTTCCCATGGAAAATAAACATTTTTTTTTTTGGCGCCAAAAACGAACGACGAGCGACAGGAATTTTGGTTGTCGTTCGTCATTCGCGAACAATGAACGATTACAAATGAACGACAAATCAATAAGTCTGATATATATATATATATCAAGCTTAAATTTTACTCCAATACAAATATTATAACGAGGTTGTTTTCAAGGATATTAGAATTTAAGCTGGACCGGCTTATTTACTAGATTTCTCTCTTTGCTTATAATTGTGGCATCATTACCCCCCCCCCCCGTATGCAACGTCACACATTTTTTTTTTTTACAACAACTAATATATAGGACAATTGCTTGACTGTGGCACTCCATGTGATTCCTCACTATAAAAGCATCTTAGTCCTTCTAGCTTTCTCCAGTTTTCCCGCCGTTTTTTTCCCTTTGTCTCTCAAAAAAAACTCAAAATAATTGAACTCATATATTATTATTATGTTTGTTTGTATGTTTTGCATCATATAAAAAAGAAATTCGTGGAATGTGATGATGACTCTTTTTTTTGTGTTTGTGTGAGAATTATGGCTCTCCATTTAAATCAAGGAGGCCTTTCCTTTATGACTTGTGGTGTATCAACAGGAGTAGTAGAATCCCATGCGTAAGCACCATGCATAAGAGATAAAATGTGGGTTTTTGTGTGCCCACAAAAGCCATTATCAGTAATAAAAAAAGGGAAGAAAATGGAAAGGGTGTGAAAGCCCATAATGTGTCTCTTTGTGGTCTATTGTCTGAGAAAAATGCATGCTTCTATTGATATTGCAATCTAAGGCTTTATGTGGGTTCTATAAAATGATACCAAGAGACATAGAAAGTTTCTCTTAATAAACTCATCAAGAATTTTTTTATTTAGTAGCATAGTTTTCTTTCGTCTACTTCCGTTAGACAGAGGTATATATTTGTCGACAGAGGAAACAGAGTTATCATTCATTATTCCCCAAATGTGTGCCAACGTTTGATAATAGGAATGGGTTGAATAGGAGGGGATCTTTCAAAGAATTTGACTATAAATGCCCATCAATAAAGACCCATTAAGAAGGTATAATAGGTTTTTGTTAAGGATGATATCATTCTCTAAGAATGTAAATTTATTCCTTTAACAGCCACGGGTCAAATGATACTTGAAGATACAAATGATACTTAATTTCCTTTTTTACGAAGGTAGTTACAATTTGACATAAAAAGGAGGGAATTCCACTTCCCGGTTAGTGTATTCCTTGCAATATAATATCCCCAAACAATACGACAAACCTCCATTCCTGGCTGCCTGTCCATCAACTTCAAATCCATCATTTCATTATAAAGAAATGTATTTTTATAGGCCTCAATCCATTGCAGTTACGAGTCCTGAATAGTGTCTTCTACAATTAAATGAAATAAACAAATGCCAAGAGATCGAATTAATTTTTTATTGTACAATTCTACTGATAAATTTATTATCAAACTCTGTTTGAGTTTGTGAGAAATAAACATAAAAGGAGGAAAACACCAACATGAAGGAATTTTTTTAGCATGGAGCCTATCTATACCATTCGTACAAAGCTCCTTTCACTATGAAAAAGACATTGACTTTTTTTTTTCTCCGTAAGAAGTAAAAAATGTACAAAGATAGGTCTTTGATGATATATATATATATATATATATATATATATATATATGTCGCAGTAGAGATGGAGATTCAGTAGAACCATTGGCTCTACTGGTAAAAATTACGATTCTTATCTCTTCTACGAGAGATGACGCCTAAAATATGGAAATAATATTTTACAATGCTGTAGTACTGTTTATTTCATTTATGACTTCTTTTCAATATTTTGGTGGTTATGATTTCATTTGTGTGTTCAAGAAAGCAAATGCGACGCAATGTTTTAATTACATTTTATCTATGTATTATATATATTAATAACAACTTGATATCATCTGAGAAGAAATCCGTAACGATAAAATAGTTTGAGTAACATCGTCATACCATCTCCATATTTAAGTCACAATTCCTCCTATAAGAGATAACACTCCTGATATCTTTTAGCAGTGTCGTTGATTCTTTTGATATAAATCGCAATCGTAGTCACTCCTAGGAGAGGATACGATCGTGATCTCTACCAGGTGAGACAACGACTCTACTGGATCTCATCTCTACTGCTGCATGTATATATTTGTCAATTATATAAGGAATATGAGAGTCTATATATATTGGGGATGAAAACGAATATGTACCCTATCCTTTTTTTAAAATGACCCATACTTGTAAACCAAAACTGCCAATACCAAATTGGGATTCCATTCTAGAATGTGATTGTTAAGAGAAAGTGAGTCTGAATATAAAAAACGAGGACTTTTTACTTTCGACCAAGGCTTTCATCTTTTAATGACTGAGGGTACACTGTTTTAGGCACAAAGGGGAGAGTTAGAGAGATAGAAAAAGAAAGAAACATAAAGAGAGAGAGAGGAGAATGATTTCACCTATACCCGTCCCGAAAAATTCTGGGTAACGAAAAAGGATTTTATGCAAGGAAAGGAAGCTATTGGATCCGTAGATTATGAAGAGAAGGGCTCTCACTGGCCACTTCCGGTCCAGTTGCTTTCACAGATTGAATATATAACTACAAAAGGAAATATACCAGAAGTACAGTACATATTTTTCATTATTAATAAATATATATTTTTATTATGATAATCACATAAAGCGATCATTCCATGGCCAGTTTCTACATTTATTAATTTATTTCCTTAGATTCTTGAGTTTTAAACTTTATATAAAGAAAAGTATTTGGCTGATAAATAAAGCGCTATTATTTCATGATGTATTTGGTGTAAACCTCCAATAGTAAAACTTTTTTTAAAGTTTATGACAAGGAGTTTCCTTTAAATTAATTGTTTTCGTGCATTTGTAGTTTTTTGTATTTTTTACTTTTAAGTTATAGATTTTAATGATAAGATAAATTATAAGCAATAATGTTTTTCAGGTGAATGCATTCACTATATAAATACATAATACTTGATATGGCCTTACAGCCCCTCCAATTTTTGGGTTTGATAATTGAAGAACTTAAAACTATTGTATAAGGTTTTATGGACTAACAACTATAGCATATTGGGATTTGAAGCCCTCTGCACCACGTTGGGCCCTCGTATTATGCCGATCATACATAATGGTATATTCGATTTTAAACCCACCACCAATTGACAATGGGTTACGAACACCAATATACTATCGTTATAATTAGTGGTATCCGAAGGGCCATAAATGGTGATTTTTTAGTCCCAATATTCCTAATCTGTCACCAGTGGAAACCAAGATCAACAAATAAAACGCAAATATGGTGTCCAGAAGAAATGTACCCGAAAATACAGTCCGAGGAAAAAAATGGCCCAAGAAGAAATGGACCAAGGTAGAAAAGGAAAATGATGACTCATGGAACCAATGGCCCAAATACACAGGTAGGCAAGTATTTAGTGGAATACACCTAAGTTTTGTACAAGTATTATTTCTCACAATTTGAGAAAATAAAGACACAAACTTATATTATATTTGTAGTTTTAAATAAATGTTTTCATTGTTGATGCCAACTTTAGTTCAAAATCACACATATTATTGTAAATGATACGTTACTGTCTAAATAACAAACATACCAATGTGAAACAAACACTTGAGGAAGAATACAGTATTTATATACTATATATATATATACATATATATATATAATATATATATATGATCATAAAATCATGCAAATCAAAAGGAAACTTACCTAAAAGAGATTAAAAGTAAATTAAAGTAATACTTATAAATGTAAGAAAGGATTATCATTCATAGTATTTAAACAGCTTCCAAAGCCTTAAATAGTAATCTATTAATATTACAATGGACGATATATTGAATGATTCTAAATAAATGACCATTTACTCACTAGATAAAGGTCTATGGATATAACACTCGTATCATCAAATATATCAAACTATAATCATTTCCAGGATTATAAACATATTATTTAGCAAATAAATCTTAGACTATATATTTATTATATAAAAGTATATATATTAAATATAATATAAATTTAATAAATATAAATTTTCACTTATATGATGAAGAACGAGAATAAACGCTACATGCTGTGATATCGAAGCGTAGCCGAAAGGTCATTGCTCCAATTATGTGACTAAGATTAAAATACAATCGAAAAAACCACGAATTATTTTATAATGTCCAATGTTTTTTTGAATATTGCCGCTTCTTTTTCCACCAATCCCCTTCGAGAAAAATGATCTAGTTATCTAACTAGACATACATTTTATAATAATAATAAGGCTATAAGTAAGTAGTCTCAAATTGAGCTCAATGATGGCTACGTTTCCACAGAAATAATCACTTGTCCCTTACAACGAGGAAATAATGTATAACAATCATTCTATTAGCCTCTCTAACAATCCCAATCATCATAATAGTAATATGATAATGAGCTTAACTCTTCTCTATATCAATAGAGCTTTCATCATCATCAAAACCTAATTGGAGTATAACATCACTAATAAGACCAATTTGAATGGCTCTCCCTCTCCGGAAATGAGGAGGTCCCTACGAAGACAAAGAATGACTTAACCTATCTTAGTTAGATAGTGCTTCACTCAATAAGGCGGACATACTTTGTTTTTATGTTATACTTAATAAGTGTCTTTGGACATATGTCTACTTGAGATTCTTTGTGCCCCTTTGACCATTATTTTTTAGTCTTATTAAGTTGATAACTGAAGTGTCCTTTCACAAATATATATATATATATATATATATATATATATATATATATATAGCTATATATATATTATATATATATATATATATATCAGGAAACGACCGGGACACCTTTTTAGCCGGGACCCGTGCCGGGCTGGGACTTAGAAAATATATTTTCGTTCCTTCGACAATCTGAATTGACGTCGTTTTTTTAGAAAATAATTTCCCAAAAATAAGTGATGACGTTTTTTTTTAAAGAATTTCCAAAAATAAGTAAGGACATTATTTTTATATTTTTTTCGGTAAAAACATTTTATTCGCTTAACTGCAAAATTTTATACAGTGTAAAATAAAATACACTAAAATATATACAGAAACAGAGTCCAACTATTCAGGGCAGTTGCGAAAATACATAATGAACATTATAGTTCATATTTACTGCCCTGAAGAATAACCTACTATAAAAGGACAAATCATTGATTGGATTGGTTTAAAAAAGCATGATATCTTCTTAAAATCCTTTTGATGGTGCTTATGTAGAGCTTTGATCTTTCAGGTACATATTTAATTATATCGCCAGCCCACTTCCACGTTGGCGCTCCTAAATCCGGGATAGTAAGGGCATTATTTTAAGAAAAGAATCACCAACGTCAAAGTGATGACGTTTTTTTAGAAAAGAATATTTCGAAAACTCCTTTATAAAAAACTTTATGAATGACAAACAAAAGAAAATATTTAAGTCCCGGCCCGGAGTCTAAAAAAACTGGGACGCTCAAAAAACAGACGGGACCCGGGCGGGTACCGGTCCGTTTCCTAATATATATATATATATATACAGAGTGGCTAGGCAAAAATGTCCGGTTGATAAATTTGTTTCTTGTGCGCAGAGCGTACGTAAAAATCAATACAAGTAATCAGCTACGCTTTGAAACATTTCTGGCCGAAGAACTTCTGGCCACCGTCATCCTCGGATCTAAATCCGCTGTATTTTTTTGGTGGGGCGCAATTGAGAGCAAGACCAACGGACCCCTCACCTCAATCTTGACTCTCTGAAGGCCACCATCATCAGGAGTGGACAACTACCCTGAGAAGCACATTATAAATGCCTGCAAACGCTTCCGGCCCCGCTCGAAGTCGTCGTGAAGGCCTATGGAGGCCATATTGAATAATTTAGATCCTTTTATATACTACTTAAAAGCCAAATAAATTTCAGTTCCATAGAAGCAACCAATTAAAAGTAATTAAGTTCACAAAATCAAATATCAAACCAGACATTTTTGCCTAGCCTCTCTGTATATATATATATATATATATGTATAATACATATATATAATATATAATATATGTATAAAAGAAAAATAATAATTATTATAATTATAAGGTATAAGAATTATTAAAGGGGGAATAGTAAAACCTCTGTCTGCAACTACATGTCTTTAAGAGTCAACTGTCCGGTAGCGGCCACTTTTGGGCTCCATTGAGCAGCCAGTAGTGACTTTATATGTGAAGTATTATCTGGAGACGAGGGCAAGTTTAAACAAGCCTGTTTTGATTCATCTCATTTACCAAGCTTTTCATCTCATTTAACAATTTGTAATTGTGGACTAAATGGGAAAGTATATAACTATTTAAACATTTATCTCCTTTATACGTAAATTGCGTAATTTAATATCAAATATTATTCATTTAACCATAGAAACCCATAACAAAATTTTCTTAATGTTTGTACAACTGTATTAAGAAACAAACCATAAAGTATGTTCTGATGTTTGATTGCTTTAGTTAGATTTTATAATTTTATTATAGATATTTTTTTAAAGAGACTTTATTGATATAGAGATAAAACATATATATATATATAAACATTATATTATAAAATTAAATCTTTAATCTAAAATCAATGAGCACTATAAAAAATAATTATTAAAAAATCATTAAGGAAACAATATTGTAATAAGAATACAGACATAATAATAATGTCGCAAATAATAAACAAATACCAAAGATTATATGTTTTAAGAGTGTTTTTTGTTGTATTTTTTATTTTTCATAATTAAGATGGTAGCATATTTATAGGATTAAAAGTCTTTAAAAACATTCTTACTGTCAAATTTAATATTATTTAGACAAAATTTTCTTCTTTTATAACCATTATTTGATGAATTATTTTAATAAAATAAAAACAATCCGAGAAGTTTGTACTAAATAGATATCGAGTGTCATGCATAATGTCAGTAGTGTTTGTCGACCAGATTGTGAGGGTATAATTTCATTTCTTTTATAGGCACTTAAATCCAACTCCTAATGACTTCATGCTTTAAATTCTCTATAGAAGACATAACAACTCTCTCTCTCTCTACCTCCTCAATCATTGATCAGGCATTCAAGAAAATATAAAAAATGCGTTGGAGTACAATAAGTACCATCATTAATTCATTCCTAAATAGGTATTTAAATATATGCAAATTTATCCATAGTAAAGTAATATAAATTTAGTTAAATAGTTACTTATAAACCATTTTAGGTGTTAAACCCTCTACTATTTTTGTAGGAGGCCCTAGAAATGGATTAAAAGGAAATATGTATGAGCAACGGTGCCAAATACGATTAAATTGTATACTTGTACACATAAATGTGTCTCCATATATGTCTAGTGCTAAATGAATATAATTTTTAGCACAAAGTTGACCAAAATTCGAGCTTGTACCTTCAAAATTGAAAAGTTTAGAAGGTCCGTTTTGAGCCTTTTTTACGAAAAATAAAGTATGCTTGCAAGGATTCCAATCAGGTTTTATTTTTTATGTACATCCAAATCAAACGAGATAAAAAAGTTTCATAATGTCATTTTTGGGGCATTTTCCATAAAAAAACTTAAATTTCTCGTTGAATTTGGATGTATGTAGATAAAATAAAAACTGATTTGGAATCCTTGCAATCATACCTACATTTGGCGGCAAATTGTTTGAAAATAGCATTGAAATAAGGTCATTAGAGGCGATCGAATGGTGATTTTTTTTTACTACATAAGCTTACTAAATAACCTTGGTTCCGTTGAGCGGACACTTCCCATTATTCGATTTCGTTCAAACTTTCACAAGATGATCTCTATGGACTAAAGTAAAATCCTAGGGGGAGCCCCACTCTCAAATCCGAACAACGTGAAATAAGAATCACCCTAATAGATATATTATATATATATATATATATAATATATATATATATAAGCTCTCCTTAATATATACAAATGTAAGTAGTCTTAAACTTCCTAGAAAGTGACGTTAAGACATTTACATATTTCCATACATGTCTGAAGCAGGCGAGAGAAGTAGTAGATATATTCATGATGATAATAACTTTTCCTATTAATGCTACATTTCAAGCTACACAAGGATTATGTTCCGTCATAATCATATTTATTGTCGGAGGCAAAAGTTACTATTAGAATAATAGAGTTCCTAAGTGCGTAATATATTCCATCATAACTTAAGAGCCTTAGAGAAAATGGTGACATCAACTAGATAAAAATGAAAATTATGTACTTTTTCTAGTCCCCTAATACTCATAATGGTTCAAACACAGACAAGAAAGGAACATTTAAAAATAGAATAAGGGCTAGAGTGGTTTTAGTGCTACTTTTGCTAGTATATAAATACATATAAGCTTGTCAAAATATTATTTTCGCTTTTTTACTCTTTATTCAATGCTTTGTAAAAAAAATTACAGTTATCGGGTTCAGTACAAATAGTCGCAGTTTTGTGCGATAATCTGTTTCCATCTAGACGGTAACTTCACAATATCTCCCTCGTAGAAGTGACCCTCCTTATTTGAGAAGAACTAGGACAACCACATTTTACAAGCCTCTTTTGAGTTCAACTTTACACCACCAAGGACGTTCGCCATGAACAGGAACAGATGGTAATCGCTTGTCACTATGTTCGATATATATGGTGGATACGATAAAACCTCCCATCCGAGCTCCCATAGCTTTTGACAAGTCATCAAGGGAGTGTGTGGTCTGGTGTTGTCCGGTGGAAACTACTCCCTTCTTGTTGTCAATTCTGGGCACTTCTTGGCCGATCGTCTGCTTCAAGCGGTTCAGTTGTCTGCAGTAGTTGGTAGACTTAAGCGTATGGAGCAACTCATAGTGGATGATTCCCTTCCAATCCTATCAAACGCACATCAAAACCTTCCTGGCTGTCCATCCGGCCTGTCCACTGTTTGGGTCGATTCGCCAGCCTTCGACCACGACTGTGTCGTATGTGATCCATTTTTCGTCGCCAGTCCCCATTCGCCTCAAAAATTCGATGAAATTCAAAAGATAAAAAGGCGGAGGGAGATATTTGACAACCTATATTAGACTTGTTCAAATTCAAAACTTTTCTTTAACAACATTCACATAGATGATTTTATGGTTCCATTAAGCTTAAATAATCAACAGGAAAAATATTTTTAAATTTGGGCCCCTGTATTGTAAATATTTTTGCAAAACGGGTATAAAAAATCAATCATTTATTTTAAAAAGATTATTTATTAATCGACTACATATGTAGATACGGATGTTGTAAGAGAGCATGCACGTTGTATTACATATTTCAACATTGCAAATGAAAAAAAAAGTGAAATCAAATTTTGCCTCTTTTCTTTGTATAATTATTAATTATATACAACATGTTACAATATATATGATGCCCACCAATATAGTATAAATTTCTTACTTTTTACACATATAAACAAAGGAAAACAAAGAAGCTGATGCAATAGAAAGGATGCATATTTTGTGGAATGTTTATGTGTAACGTACCCAGCAGTAAATATTTTCTGGTTTCTTTCATTGACATTCTTTAATATATTTTTAAAGAAATGTAATAAGAAAAATTGATCGACAAATTATTTTCGTAATATTTACAAAACTTCAAAATATACACAACCAAATGCTAAGTTAAAATAATTTCAATGCATACAATTTTACTTATTGTATGTTCTGATTTCTTAAACATACATAAATACACTGATCATTGATTCATGGTTGATTTCCTAAGATTGTTTAATTTTATCTGTTGTTACCATCAACTTGTAATAAATGATGTCTCTCTCTTATCTCTTATCTTTGTAGCGAAATCACTAATCATTCGTCACTTTTACTGATTTTAAAAATCCCAACACTTTTACATAAGAGCAGTAATGTTCCCAAGTCTCGGCAGGAGTTGTTAGCCAATCTCAATTTAGTCCCAAAGCTTTAAAAAAAAGTTCGATTCAGGTCCGATAAGGTCTAAGAAGGTTGTGTGTTGAAGGTATTCCTTTTCTGTATTTCTCTAGCTTCTCTATTTTTGATAATTTACTGCGAGGTTTGGTCATACTTTCGAGTGAGCTAAACAATACAATTACTACTGTTTTCTGGGTAAGGTACCAACGGTGGTTCTTTTGCTTATTGAGCAAAGAAGCCCATACTTCAATGTCTTGACGTAAATATTGAAGCATGTTTTTGAAAAGATGGAGATCGTTTATTGGTGCATCAGCTGCTGATGTAGAGGTTTTCCAGTAGTTAGTGTAAAACAAGGCCAATAATTTGTTCAATCACTTTAGCTTGGAAGTATTGTAGTTGGAATACTCCAGTTTTTCAGAGAAAATCTACATCTTCATAGAGCAAATATTCCTTGCCATCCAACGTGCTTGGTGAAGAGCGCCTGGTTTGGTCCAATGGATGCCAAACAGTAGCAGACACAACTCTGCCACTTCACTATAATCAGCTGTAAGACTGGTGGTTTCTAGGATTTTTTTTAACCATTGCAATTGTATTTGTCTTCGATTCTTGCTCCACTTCAACTAAAATTTTGGGGTTGTTTTTGTCCATGTATTCCAATTATCCTTTACGTAGCTACAAATGTCTTTGTTTGGACTTTTAATCTTGTCAAAAAGAGCTGCCCATACTCCTCCAATTATAATTTCGGAAATGTGGTGGCGACAAGCAAAATAAAGCATATTTTGTCAAGTTTGTCCTCAATTAATTCTGCCGAACCCTTATCCATTCCACAATTACTAGCTGTGGTGTCGAACACTAAGTCAACTACATTGTGTTCTTCTCCCTACGTTTCTATGAGCTCAAATGTGGCGTTACACTGTTTGATTCCGTTGAATTTATAAGAAAAGGAACCCCAAGTAGTTTACCTTCTTCATACTGTGGAACCCCTGAAACAAGTACAGCTAAACATTCCACAGTTTTTCCAAGAACATCCATTAAAAGTTTTCCGTCTCAGTGTAGAGTACAATAGCGAGGTGGATTGGCCTCAAAATTAGCTATATAACTTGTCTCAAATTATGACGAGTTATAATTATTTTATGCCGAGTAAATAGGTCAAGTTTTATTTAATTTTTTGTCCTTTGCAATGCTGAATATATGTAATATGAAGTACATGCGTAGCTCTCTTACAACATACGTATATATATATATATATAATAGTTTTTATTATACGTCAAAATAGTCAATTTAAAACAACAAACTCATTTTTTAAAACATAAACACACAACAAAAAGTTAAAGAAACTGTAAAATTAATTAGCTTATGAAGTTAAGTACATTCAATTTATTAAAGAAATTAAAATGAATATAATAAGCTGAATAAAAACTTTAGGAGAAAATTTTCTCTCGGAACATAAAGTGAAGAAACTCACGTTTGTTTATTCTACTATGTTATAAAAAGAACTGAATAGTTTTTTTTAATAAAAAGAAATAAAAAAGTAATGGAAGCAACATTATGAAGACCTGATTCAACATATTTACCCAACAAATAAATACTTTAAGGCATACACAAATACTTGGCCAAAACAACTTATTTACATATTATAATAACCACCAAATACCTTTTTCTTGGCAAACAAACTAGAAAAATATGTATTATTGTGGTTATCTCTCCCTCATTGACATAACACTTTTTTTATTTAGAGGTACTCTAAAAGATACACATTCTTGAAAGTAGGTTGGGGCCATTCTAGGTAGAATACATAATATATTTAGCATGAAAGGGAGCTTGATAAAAAAGAATCTATTCCTAAAATAGATATAATTTTCTATTCCTTTTCTAAAATTGATGAAAAAGTGACGCTTTTGTTAAAGAAGTTTTGTTAAAATGAAGTTTATCTGTGGAAAAAATAGGAGACTGTTTGAAATTCGGTTAGAATTTGAGGAATTATAAACTCTGCAAGTGGCATGTATTGTCCAAATGCATTTATTCTCTTATTTAAAGAATCTTAAAGGATTTATATATGTATATACATATATATATATATATATATATATATATTATATATATATATATATATCAGAAAACGACCGGGACACTTTTTTCGCCGAGACTTCAGTATATTTTCGTTCCTTCGTCATTCTGAAAATGACGATTTTTTTTTCGAAAATAAATTTTCCTAATTAAAAAACATTTTCAAAAAGTGAGGACGTTTTTATAGAAAGCATTTTTAAATATTTCTTTTAAATTTTAAAATTATTTTCTAAAAAAACGTCATCACTTACAGAATGACGAATGAAAGAAAATATTAAAGTCCCGGCCCGGTGATTTTTAGACGCTGGGTCGTGCCGGGACGTTCAAAAATAGCCGGGACCCGGGCCGAGCCGGTACCCCGTCGTTTCCTGATATATATATATATATATATCGATGGAGGCTCATGAAAAAAATGCATATCTTGCTCTTAAAATGTATATCTTTCGCAAAAGGTTGATGTTAAGTCCTCAATAACCATGAAGGAAGTGATGTATGTTTTAATATTCACACTCACTTTCTTTCCATCAATCACGTACCGAAAAAAAAAAACTTCTCAGAGTGGCAACCTTCTTATGTTGTTAGAGTCCTCAGAAATCCATTTTATGTTTTAAACAGCTTTATTATTTTGGTTTGTTAATTGTTTATTTGACATTTCTTGACATTGTTTGTTGTGCTTTGATGTTTGAAAATACTAAGTAAAAACTTTATTAATTTACATTTTAGACTTTTAGACGATTGATGTTTCGAAGGTTTTTGATAAGAAATTAGCAATTAAATACTTACATTGATGTAAGTGGTTGAAATATTAGCCAACACAAAACTATATCTTTGTCTGAATCTTACACAGCCCTTAATAGCAATGATAGTCTTCTGGCGGCGATGGGGATCTGACAGGGATCGCTGCATTTTGAGAGTGAGAGGGACGCCATACCAACAATACCACTATGATAAACAGAAAAGGACCTGCTGGCCACGTTCCAAAAGAAAATTTCGCATCTAAAGGTAAAGGCCTTAGAGTATGAGAGTCTGGACGCAAGGCTGTGCGACTGATGAAGGACCGGCCACATTACAAATAGATTAAGGTATGTACCATTTATTGCCATTCAACATTTGAATTCTCTGTTTGTAGAAATGGCGGCAAAATCTTAAAAATTATACAATTTTATAGCAAACTCAATTCAATTGCCGTCTTTTATTTTATATTTCAATTTTTAAAATTGTTGTATAAAAAACAACATAGAATAAAATCAAAGCACCTACTAATGTATGACTTGAAATCTGTTTGTTATGAGTTTCCTCAAACCACTGTTCTGAATCAGGTGTCATGCGTCCAGACTCTCCTACTCAAAGGCCACCAAGATGAGAAGAAAAGCTTGCTGGGACTCTCGCTCCACAGCTGTCATTCAGTCCTTTGTTTCTTAATAACTTGATACTTTATCCATTTAAATGGGGTTTTAATGGGGTTTTATCTATTTTACTTCATATGTATTGTTTTATTTCCGGTAAGTACATTTTTTAGACCATTATAGCTGAGAAGTGGTACATGGATGGTAATTCTTTAAATACAAATATATATACACACATATATAATATAAATATATATATATATATATATATATATATATATATATATATATAATATCTATATATATAAACACATATTACATTATTATAAACACCAATAATCACTGTTTTATGACTGTCCAAAGATCTATTTAAAAATGATTTATTTATTAGGATTTAAAGTATGTATGGGAAATCAGTAGACCTAAGCCTTGCTTCGATAAAGCTTTACCCTCACGGCTCATAATGACATGTGACATCCTTAGACGTTAATGCACATACTTTCTAAAGATTTTTTAATAATAACATAAAGAAAATAATAATTTTACATTTTTAAAATCATTTATCACTTTTATATGATGAAATATATATATATATATATTTAAGGTTTCCATTTCTTTGTTTGTTTAAAGCTTTAACTTTAAACCTTGATGTTGAATTATATATTTAAAAGAATGTAAATTGTCTAAACAAATAATGTGGAAATATAAGTAATATATAGTCCCTTTTGATAAATCAACAATTTGACAGGAATAAATAAAATAATAAATGGTTTTTCCTTTAGATACCAAATATGCATTCACCTACAATTGCTTGCAAAATCAATCACTCACCATATTATTATAAAAATATACTTTTTTATCATATTTTAAAAAAGGTAAAGGGGTTTAAAGTGTTTATTTTATCTCCTCCCCCCCCCCCCCTAACTCAATGCACTTTTGACATGAAAAAGGTCAACTGAATGTGTGTATGAAGTTAAAATATATTTTTTTCGGGAGGGGGGGGGGGGGGGGGAGAGGATTTATTAGAATCTTATACAAAAGTAAAGATGCGTTACTTAAGTACATGTGAGGGAGCGATATGAGAGTTCCATTAAGTATATATGCAGAAATAAAGTGATTTATATTTAAATGTAGGTTTAAAGTTTCCTATGCAAGGTGGGAGTAAAAGAGGGAGCACCGTGTTTTCGAAAGAAGTTAATAAAAAAATCTAATTGTGTTATATCATTAAATCGATAGTGAAATATACATATATATATATGCAATATATATCAGGAAACGACCGGGTACCCGGCCCGGCTGATTTTTGTGCGTCCAGCCCGGTGTCCCGGGTTTTTTAGACACCGGGCCGGGACTTCAATATTTTCTTTCGTTTGTAATTCATAATTTGATTTAGAAAATAATTTCCAAAAAAAAGTAAGAACATTTTTCTTAGAAAGGAATTTTCGAAATATTATTTTCTAAAAAAAAACGTCATCACTTTTTGTAGATTCTTTTCTAAAAAACGTCGTGACTTGTCCAAAAAAAATTGTCACTTTTTTTTAGAGATTGCTTAAAAAAAACGTCGTCACTAATTTTTTGGAAAGCCTTTTCTTAAAAAACGTCGTCACTTCAAAATGTCGAAGGATATTATGTATTATGTCCCGGCCCGGCTTGAAAAATTTAAGATCCGGCGAAAAGTCGCTTCTTCATATATATATATGTATAAATATAACATATACATATATTATACAGCACTTACATTATTTATTTGTGCAAGAACTATTTAGAGAAGAGGCGACAGATATACTATGTAATGGAGTGGGCCAGCGCAGTAACCAGTTCTCTATTGAGTTGTCTTAGGAGCAGCTAAGCCGCACAGATATGCAGGAAGTGTCCATCCACCAATATAACTTCTTGGGAGGGGTTTCTAGAATTGTGGGCTGAAATTTATCCAGATTACCTCAGTAAATGAACAGCTAGCATTCTAAAAAAGTTGTAATGCTGCGAATGGAGGATTCTTTGACTAAAGCAAAGTTTGAAAGAAAAAATATTGGTTGGGTAACTCCAAGCTTTTAGAGGGTGGTATATATATATATATATATTGAAATAGTTTGATTTAAAATGAATACCGAAAATCATCATGAAAACATTCCTACTATCTGTAATAATAATCATAGATTATTTTAAAAGCTTCTTCTATTTATTCGAAACCTTATACATATATTAATAAATTCTTCGAAAATAAAAAAATCATATTAAGTCTTAGATATTGTAACGAAAACAAATAGAGCGCATATCATATACAAGACGATATCGAGATATCAAAAGGATTAGTAATACAGAGGTTAGGATCATATTCATTTGAATACTAATGTTTAGCGATGATTTAATGATATTTTGATAAGCTACGAGTTCTCATTAGATTCCGTGTGGGATGTGTATTTATGCCTTCTTTAATAGAGTCCCTGACACAGCTATAGCAGCTGACGTCCGTGACTACATTTCCTTAACCTGCCAAATGTAATATTTTCAACGCTTGTTTGGTCATGAGAAAGACATATGGAGTGGTTTTAAATTATTCTACAATAACTAAGATGTAAGCAGGAGCTCAAAATAAAGCCATTTTTAATGACTTAAGTATAAAAAGAATCTTATTGAACACATTATTGATAAAGAATTACGCGATTTCCTTTTTTAATTATATGGCTGAGATAATGACTTCTGTCAGGCGTCCTTGAAGTTAGAAGGAAGATGTTTCGGGTACGATAGAAGACTCTGTACTTCTACAATGAGAACGCTACGAGACAAATAACCATTTTTTGGAAACTACCCGTTGACTTTGTTAAGTAACGCCCCGCCACGAAAGATCATATTGAAAGGGGGCTTTGACACAATATATAGTCTATATATATAAATTTCCAAAATTTAAACTCACGATAAAAAAGATAATAGCATTGCTGGAATTTTTATCCGTTATATCATTGATTTTAAACATCAAAGTTTGGACCAGAAGGAGAATGGCTTCTGTTTAATATGTTTTGGATGATAATTTTAATTTTCATTGATATTTTGCTTTTAGATTTTGGTTGCTTTGTAAACTTAGAAACTAAGTGCTCCAATTTGAAGCAAAGAAGAAGAAAATTAGACTCCTACTTAGATGTTTATTAACAAAAACAACACCTTTGGAAGCTTAACCGTCAAACTATAATCCATTAAATCTATTATTATAAATATGCTGGTATGATATACTAATATATCATGATAGTCTTCAAAGAGTAGCTCAAAAACCCTTATAAGTAAGTCGAGAGGAAAACCAAATAATATTTATTTTTCGTCTGAATAAAAAAAAACAAAAATAATTTATTCAATCAAACAGTTTGTCATCAATTGAGAGCTCGTCATTACACACAAACAAACTCTTATGGATCGAATCCTTAAATGATTTCATGATTTCCTTAATTTATCTCTAGTTTATTCAACAGTTGACTCTAAGATAACTTCATGGTACCTTTAAAAAAAAATAACTAGTT
>CP045908.1:1595084-1619430 GCA_013387185.1 Caligus rogercresseyi
AACAAACCAACGCCAGTGAAAAAATACCTCCTTCGGCGGAGGTAATAAAAGAGTTATATACACAAAAGAGGCGAATACTTACTAACAAAAATCCCTCAATAATGAAATTTTTTGTTGATGGCTTTGGCTTTGCCATTGATCCGGATTATTTATCCTATATTATAAGAAGTACTGCTTTCAACTTTGTGGTATGAGCATGTGTAATAAGCAGAATGGCACAACCTAAGGATATAATAACTGAAGATATAACACTGGTAACCTTACTGAGTATATCTCTTTTTTGTTTATTTAGTGCATGTGGATATCAACCAATAAATAATGCTTCAACTTTGTTGTCATAGCCGTGACTAAAAAAATGATGTTTTTGCGAAGCTACAACCATAGAGATAAAAAGATATACAGAGCTTATTCCCTTCATCTGTATCTGTGTGTCCAATATAAACAAAGTAATAATACTACGTCATATATACAAGCTGATCATAGGATAGAATATATCTCTATGACCAGCTTACGATGAAGTAGTACCAATTACTTTGTTTATTTTGAACACCCAGAATACAGCTGAACGCTGTTCTCTGCTATGAATAAAATAATAATGAACAAAATAATATAAGTAATTATAAGTGATCTCGATAATAATATCGAATTTAAAAAAAAATGTTTTTTGTGTACAACCGTACAACATTATTTTAAACTAAAGATATTAAAGTAACCAAATCTGAGATACAGATAATAAAATTAATATCAGAAAAACAAATATGTTGACCCTGAGCAAATATCATACAAACTATGTAGAGTGTTAGTGGAAAAACGCTAAGAGGTGTTTGATTAATATTGTGCATTATTTAAATATTTAATTATGTATCCTTGTATATTCAAATCCATGGATGGTGTGAGCAGCGTCAAGCTCCGGGAACATCTTGATGAAATTTTACAGAGGAAAAAATTGGACAAGACCTCTAAATATCAATTTGTAATACTTTCTTAACTTATAATTTTAATTTATAAATTTCAAACGTTTCCTTCAATCTCAAACTCAGTGACCAACTAAGGTGGTAAATTATTTATTCTGATATGAATTATTATAGATCATTTAATCATTAATTACTTCATATGATTATATCATAATAACCAACAGTATTTACATTATAAATATAAAATTCACCCAACCTCTGCGAACAAGACTGCCCTGCGGGTACCAAGCCTTATATCTGAAATAATTTATATTATATTTTTAATCTAGGAAAGGGGAGCGCTCCGTGACGTCCCGTAACGAAGGAGAAACTACCAGTGACGTTAGAGTAGAAGATAGTATCCTCACACACTTGTAGTGGATGGTCCATATGTAGGCATGGAAATCTGGAGCTTAGCCTTGGTGCTTACAGATTCTATGACTGTTTTGGCCGTGAAAAAGAGAGGGATCTTTACCCCTCTCTCTTTCCTTCTATCCCTTTCTTTACCCTCTCTCTTTTTCATGGCCAAAAACAGTCATATAATCTGTAAACACCAAGGCTAAGCTCCAGATTTCCAATCCTATCCATAAGCGTCTTTTGATGTTCCGAGGGAGTATTTATTCAACATTTCTGTGTTGTACTCATGAACACGAGACTTCTTTGGCTAAGTATTATGCTGAGGGATTATTAGGCAACAAACCTGATTAATGCCTTCTGTACTATGGAATACAGCAACTATTCATACTCTGGTAAAGAAGCCATGTTATTTTGTTTGCTCAATTCAGACGATAAGTGGATCATTCCTCTGAGACGTAGAAAATAAAATTGACTGTGTATCCAAGATACATGACCGTGGATGGCAAAATAAACTCATAAGCATCATGTTTTCTAATTAGCTACCCATTTTATCTTCTATTGCGATGAGTCACAATCCCCCCCCCCCCCTCTTCCATTGGTAAAGGACGATTGAAATATATGTTTTAAGGGACACAGCCTTCATTATGGGACCTTTTAATGATTCTCTATAGGATCTCTTAAGTACAAACATCTATATATATATATATATATAGTAGGTAAGTATGCCTTATGGTGTTCATAGGATCATTAAACAGAGGTGCTTTTAACGATGATGAGATTTTCTTTTGAAGAACTCATGCATGTCAGAAAAGCATAAAAATCTCAACACTCTTAAAAGGGGGACAGCTCATAGGCCTTTAAACACAGGATCTTACTTTAAAAAAAGTATATATAAAACATAATATCAGCTGTAAAATAAAGTTATCAAAGCTTAAGAAAGTCACATCAATTATTATCCAAAATGATTATATTCGAATGGGATGTACTCTACTCGTGTTTGCAACTGTGTAACGTGACTTCAGCGATGAAGGAAACGAGCGGGTACCCGGCCCGGCCTGGGTCCCGGCGAAAAAAAGTGTCCCAGTCGTTTCCTGGTTTCGAAACTATATTGTTTTCTGTTATTAAGTCTCTTCAAGGAACATTTAATTACGTATTGTCTTTTCAAACTATCCTCTGACGTCACTCTAAACAGATGCATACACCATAAGAGTATGGACTCTATTTGATGGACTTTGAAGTGATGGAATAAAAAAAATTAAGAAAGGCACATTTTTAAACACATTCTTTTCAAACACAAACCATTTGATTGGTAGACCCCTCCAACCAATGACACTGAGCAATAAAAAAAGCCTCGTGATGAAAGGTCTTAAATCAAATCAGGGCTTGCACTAATGAGAAATTGCAAAACAAATTCTTTTAGGCAGTGGTGATATAATGTATTTCTTGTTGTGAGAGGGGGGGGGGGGGGCTCAAAACGTGCCCTGGTTTCTAATTTATGAGATTCCTTTGTTTCCCAATTCATATGTATATATCCACCATGCTTTAGAGAATGAGAGGGTTTGTTGCGAATTATTTGATATGCGTGAGCTATAATCATGGATACATTATCAATGTCAAATATATATGTGTCCCAGTCGTTTCCTGGTTTCGAACTATATGTTTTCTGTTATTAAGTCTCTTCAAGGAACATTTAATTACGTATTGTCTTTTCATCCTATCCTCTAAAAATGCATAGTAAAACGATCATAGGAGGTCATATTAATATAAAGTACTTGTATCCAACAGGTCCAATTAGGGATAATAAATCCCATAAATGTGGCCGTTGGGGTTATATAAAAGAATAAAGACGTTTTTTTGTTTGCTTGAGGGTAGGATCCATAGAGCATTGATTCTCACTCAACCTCCTAAAACTGTGACCCCCTATGAAATGTTCAAAAGGCCGCTCGCACCCTCCGCCCTCGAATTCGATGATGAGTTACCACATAAAATACCTCTCTGAAACGATTCACCTTTTCCCCTATGACGTCACGTCGGACACAACCTCCATTTTGCGTATATATACTTTCTGATTGCTTTTGGTAAGCCTCTGATATAGTTTGACGAGCCCCAAGGCTGAGAATGACTGCCATAAAGTGTCGAAGTCACAACTGGTAGCACTGATATTCAGAGTATTTCTTCTAGTAGCGACAAAATACATTTTAGAGAAACTTTTATTATAATAAATGGAATATGACATCACATTTCTCTTACTATTTCATATTAAAATTATGAACTCTCACTCTCTCTTAAGTTCTCTCTGTCTTTCTCCCCACAACAGAGAGGGAACAAATACCCCAAATTTATGTGCTACAGTCGTGACTTGGGTACTCTATGTTCTGCATGGTAGGATCATAGATACATAAATATAATCAGTGCGTATTTTGGTAACAAATAAACGGAATCAATGACAAACAGTAATTCAACAAAATCTTTCATTATTGAGCTCCTTTTTAAAGACAATATAAATATATTACTTTTTAAATTTTTCTGCATGACAGTCGATAGAAAATGTCAAACTCTTATAACAAAAAGGGACTTTATTGTCTAAATAAACTATCCAGGGAATACTATAACAACCTGGAATAGGAAATCCTCCCTTTTTATGTCAAGGTTAACTACCTTCGTAAAAAAAATAAAGGAAGAAAATTCTTAATTTCCCTTTTCTTTTTTACGATGATAGTTAAACCTTGACATACAAAGGAGGGAGTTCCGTTTCCAGGTTAGTGTATTCCTAAGCTGTCTGATTGAGTCGACAAAGTCTCTTTTTGTTAAAATATTTACCGTTATTTATTGTAAATCGTGTTGATAATAAAAGTTATGTTCAAAGAACTATTAATTTACTTAAAAAAGTTTTTACCTTACCTGCAAAAATTAGAGGTTTTGTTAATGTACAAGGATTTACATAATCAGAGGGGGGGGGGGGGGTGAAATGTATATGTTCATATCGAAACTATCAAAACATGTGATAGAAATCAAATAAAGCATATGCGTTATTAGCCTGACCTATACTTAAGGTCGGATTAGATTTAACCCTTTTCGATTAAAAAAATACACCTTAGAACATGTCAAATTCATCTTAGCATTTCCACTCCTATACCTATGTAAGTACCCCATAGAGTTATATCTCTGTAGGTAGGATAGTTAGAGAAATATGTAGTGTCGAAAGGAGCCTTATCGTATAGTATTTTTTAATGGTCGCCTACTTTTTTGGATGAGGACTACTAGAGAAACAAAAGGAGAATGCGATAAAATAAATGGTTAGCATTAAAAAAAAAAGACTCAAGGCTGTTGTTTATTTGGAACTAATAATTGCATTAAGGGATTAATTATGGAAGTCGTTCACAAACTGGATAGTTTGGTAGATCTTGATTTTCCATCATGAAAAGGAAAATAAAACTCTCTAGGTTTTTTGTAGTGAGATATATATAGTGTGAGCAGAACATTGAATGACATTATGTTCATAAAGAAAAAAAAAATATATATATATAATATTGAAAACATAGTAATTATGTGATCCTGATTATTCCAATAATGATATTGGCATCTTAATTTGACCTCAATCAATTTCCATGTTTGTTGAGAAATTGGAAAATAGTAGGGTAATACAAGATTATGACTTTAATTATAAACTAGAGGACTCAGAGAGTGCAAACCTCCGCGATCCCCACCAAATGAATCACTTGGTCTTTTGTCATTGCCAATAGATGTCGCTGTGCGACATCTATTGGCAGAGTAGGCTAACTTGAAATTATTTATAGTATTTAGCTCATTTTGCATCTTAAAGAAACATCAGAGATGCCAAAATTTAATCACTTGTTCCTTTTGGCATTTCCAACAACTCAAACAAAGTTTCATCCGAATCCGTTGCGCAGTTTTGAGTTATCCTGCTGAACAAACAAACCAACCAAACCAACATCAGTGAAAACAATACCTCCTTCGGCGGAGGGTAATAAATTTGTCTCAAAGTTCATAGAAGGCTTGAATACATTTCTCAATATTTAATATGGTGGGATTCAAACGCATACAATGAAGCAAAGATGACACTTACCTTAAGTGCCTTGTTTAATTAACCTTATGTTACCCAAATAATCGGATTGTAATGCATTTTATTTGATAAATATAAGCTTTATAGCAATATAATGAGCCCAAAGAATGGGCTGGTCCCAAAAATCACTCTTGACTAATGAATGTGCTCTCTTAAACAATGATTTAAAAGCACTACCTTTTGTGCTACATTGTGCACGATATACCCTCAATATGCAGTGGAAATACAGTCTCTAATAGGAAAAAAGAAGCACATTTAATGAAATGATAGTTAAAGGCCCAAAACAAAAAACTAATAAACAATGAGTCGAAGTGAATAGTATTCTATAACTAGAGGCTATATACACTCAGGAGTGCAAACCTCCGCCGTCACGGGGTCCTTATAGCCTTCCGAGGCGGGGATTTTTCACGATGGGGCGGCGTAGAGGGACAGGGGAAGGTTCCCCTCGACGGAAATTCGAGAGGAAGACGTCCCGGCACCCGATTTTACAGCACAGCGAATCTATTGGCAGAGTAGGGAACTTGTGGAATAAGTAACTCCAGACACAGGAGGGAACTCCAAATCAAAGTTCCTCCTCCAGAATGAAGGGCTTAAGCTGTTGAATATAATGCAATAATAATAATAGCAACAGCTATAACAATAAAAAAAGGGAGAGGTTTGTGATTAATTTGATACTATAAAGAGATGCAAGAAAGATGTCTCTATGTTTTCTAGTCGACAGCTGTTTTTCTTTCTATGTCAGGTCGGGGTTAAAGTAGGGGAGACCGGGGACAGTTGCAACAGGGCCCAATCAGGAACAAGCTAGAGGGATGACACTCACACTGCACATGCTCAGTAGAGTTCCCTCCATTGCAGAGAAAAAGAAGTATAGTAAAGCACTACTTCTGGAGTTATGAAAAAAAACCTGTTTTTGAGGTAAGAAAGTATTTTTTTCTTGAGTTTTGTTTTTGTAATAGTGTTGTCACTGTTTTTTGTGATTAAGTTAAACTTACTGGTTGAGACAAGTTATATGTTGACTGAAGCTAATACAGTTAGCGTGAATCAAGGTCACCTTGTTTAGCTAGCTAGGTTTTATCATGACTGACCGTTCGGGGGACAGTTGCAACAACTGTTGTAATGTGCTAATGGCAATTTTATAATTGAAAAAGATGCATTTTTTAATGAACTAAATAAAAGTGAAATTTCTCACAAACACTTCTGTACTTCTTGTGTCACCAAAAGACTTCTGTATATTTCATTAATTCTAATATTTCACATGAGGGCTTTTTAAGCTAGCCAGATATGTTATTGTCATATGATCAAAGCTGATAGATAAATACACAGTAACATTATGATAGCATACATTTTTAAAATAATAAACATTTCATTAGCACTGGAAATACCTATTTCTAACATGTCCCCATACTGTGATGCAACTGTCCCGGGCATGGGGTCAGTTGCAACATCTGATCCTTACACTCAAATGCAAATTGTGAATAAAGTACTTTATGTAATCTATCTGAACTGTTTTGACTATTAACAGACACATGTAAGTTTATTGTATTAAAATTTGGTTTGTCTCAGCCAAACCATCTCTGAGTTATAAAGCCAAATGCAAAAAGTGTTGCAACTGTCCCCGGTCTCCTCTAATCCCTTGCCCAACACTACGTGCAAGGAATCATCGTGGATTTGTATGATGTGGAGCTCACTCACTGCAGAAAATCAATTGAAGGTGGATCTCACTTCATTAGAGAATAAAATTCGAAGACATCTATACTCGTAAATGGTACGCCGTGTTTTCGGCGTTTAAGCTTTAGTCCATGATGTCAAGTTGTATATCTTAAAACCTAATGTGGAATAAATCAAATACTAATTAAAATTTTTTTCCTTGTAAAAATATTTATGATAGATTTTTGGATGTCATTATTTTCAATTCAGTATCATCATTTTTTGTACTTTCCTAACAACTCCTACCACTAAGCAATGTATATGATTATATATTTGTACACTTAATTGGGAGTAAGAAAAAAATAACTTCTTCATTTGGATTGTATAAATTGGAAACAAATAATTCTTGGCATATTGCAATGTTGTCATTATAATGTTTATTTAAGTTATTTGATTATTCCATACGACTATTTTGACCGAATCCTTCTAAATGTTTCAAACAGACTTGTTGACGTTCGAGAAAAATGTCGTTCGTCTTGTTGTGTCGTTCAACAAAAGTTATCATCATCGTTCATTTTAAGATTGAATCGTTCATTAATTGAAGAAAATGGACGACGTTTTTTTAGAAAGGAAATTTTCCATGAAAAGAAAAATATCTTCGTTTTTTTGGCGCCAAAACCGAACGACAAACTATTGGAATTTTTTTCTTGTCCGTTCGCCCAAATTTTTGTGCTTCGTCGTTATTCGTTGGCGAACGACGAACAATTACAAATGAACGACAAATCAAAAAGTTTGTTTTAAAACTCTTTACATGTCCTATTGTTTAAAAAACCTACTAACTAATAATAAGTATTTCTTATAATAGTCCTCGTCATTACAAACTCTAGGATCGTACTAGCGGTATGTTCACGAATGAGTATGCAAATGAGCCCTTTCCACCTTGATCCCTAAAAGTTTTAGGTATATAAGTCACTATAAGTGTTCTCACACTGATTATGATCAGAGTTCCGTAGGAGAATAACTTACTAGTCATTCATGGAAATAATTGTCTAATAATCTTTTTATTTTGCTTATTCTTAGTAACAATGTTAGGTTAATGGTAAGCAATCTTTCTTTTTTAACTTAAAATATCAATCCTAAATGATAAGATATAAGGTGCTAGATATATTCAATTTCATTTTATTTATTTAGAATAAGTAACATGTATACATCAACATTTTTTTACGCAACACTAAAGATGATTTAAGTATGTTTGAATTATGAAATCAATATTAAAATATCGACACATAATGAAGAAATCACTTGATATGATTGTAAAAGCTCATTAGAATGGATAATCAGCCGCAAGTACTGTAAAGCTGGTTGTACTCTTTGGCTTAAACGTTGTATCCGTTCTTTGACTACAAAGGCGATCAATGGATCCTAACGCAAGGCCTTCATCGCAAAAAGTTTTGCAACGAATTAACCCCTTCATTCCCGGGGAATTGAGGAGGCAATTTATTCTACGGCTGCAGCAAGGTACGCGCTTTAGACCTCAAGATATTTCCCTTTTCGACAATTCGTGGACCAGGGCGTCGAAGAAATTCAATACTTCCCTCGGGTGGCGCTAAGCCATACAAAATATTAAGAAAGTTTTAAAAGATGTCAGATTTTAATTATATGCCATTGTGTTATATAATTTTACTGCGAAATAATGATTTATATTATTATGAGTGCTTTTAATTAGATGCCATTTGAATTATATAATATCGTTGCTATGTAATGATCCATTAAATTATCAGTAATTTTAATTAGAACGTTCTCTGTTGGGGTAAAAAGTTTAAATTATAATGTTTATTAGTGTATTTTTCGTATTTACCTCAATTCTAAATACATTTAATATTTTTTAGTTTGTGTTTTTTAGAACTGTGAAAAAAGCTCACATCTTGGCAACTATTCTTATTATTAAATCCATTATAATATACAAACAACTATGCTCTTAATGACAATCATAATATATAAATTACTATGAATTATGAAGACTTCCATATTGAAATAGTCTTTGTGTCAGTGGTGTTTAATTTAATTCACAAAATAGTCATCGCGCCTCAATCAACAACAATAAACAAAGCAAGAAAACACACACAAAACAATAAATATAGTAATAGTCATTGGAAATAAAAATCTTTTTTTTTGTAAAGCGTACAAGTAGATTCAGATAGAACTTTTTATTGTTGGCGTAGGATTAGAAGAATTTCTCAAGTTCAACAGACAAATTCAGTACCTGGAATCTTGTTGCTGAGAGCAGAATATCGATCAACCCCTGAAAACATAATCACTCTCATGCCATCTTCTCTGATTAGATATTCTGTGGCTATGCGTTTCGTTGATAGATTTTACAATTAGAAAGAGCGATTTTCATGGCTCTCATCTTGTTAG
Organism: Caligus rogercresseyi; assembly: GCA_013387185.1. Classification (NCBI taxonomy): domain Eukaryota; kingdom Metazoa; phylum Arthropoda; class Copepoda; order Siphonostomatoida; family Caligidae; genus Caligus; species Caligus rogercresseyi. The sequence continues at coordinate 1,604,544 of CP045908.1, forward strand.
GTGCCATACGAATATTAGTATAAAATCGAATATAATTACTAGAGCAATCAGATTGTTTTAAATGTGTTGAATCTTGTAAAATCCCTCGAAATAAAAGCATGGATGATTGAGTTGTATAACTTTCCACAGTTTTTACAAGGAATGAAAAAAGAACCCCACACTTACGATGGATATTTGGAATGGGCTATAAAACACTTTCCGAAAGCAATTTTTGAAATAGAGGACAATATTATGCTCTTCTAATGACTTGGTAAGTTAAGCGTTTTCATATTGTGAATTAAAATTTAGTCCTCTTGTTCTCTTGAGTTAGATTCAAAACTAGTTCTCACGCGACAGGAAGAGGATGATGGGAAACAGCTGTTTTTAGTTAAAAGTGGAACTTTCCATCGTTGAAAATAGATTTTTCTATGAGATGATGAAGAGAATGTTGATGTTTGAGGAAATCAGAATTTTTCCAATTTTTGTGGTGTGTCTAAATTTGTAAAAAATAAAATGTAACTATTTGATCGAATTATGTCAATGATGGAGAATTGGCAAAACTAGATTTTCCATTCCATAGAATCCTCTGAATCTTCGTAGCAAAGACGGGTGTTTTTTCCTAGAATGTCATAAGAGTAATCAGTGCCATGGAGTAGCACATTCTAAGCCCAGGTCGAAGCAATATAATCCCTCCATTCCATATTGAGGTGCTTAGATTTTCGAAATGATTGCTTACCAGATTGAGGATCTTTGTAATATATATATTTATTACTAACAATTTAGTTATATTGTATAAGAGAAGGATGAATTTAGTAAAAACAAAGGGTTCCTTCATTTATGAATTTATCTATTTATCATGACATCATAGATGACGACGATGGTTATTGTTAACGTTTCTCCAAGGAGCCTAAGCACCGAGAGCTTATTTTCAAAATAGTTTCATAATATTAATAGTATATTCATAAGTATTCTATTTTTAGGTCCCTTCGGCATTACGCTAATTCCAAAGGGAATTTAAAAAAAGAATGCATATGAATGGAACTATTACTATTTTGAAAATAAACTCTATGGCCTTTGGTATTGAGACATTACTTTAAGAGAATTAACTCCTTCCATCGATATAATAATTCATCGATTTATTTAATTTATTGTTTCTTTTCCTCATAAAATGAAGGCTCGTGAATTTCAAATCACCAAAAGCCAATCAGTTGATTTTTGGAGCTTTTTGTTTCATATTATTATTGAATAACTGAGGCCATTTTAGATAAAAGGCAGTATATATCATTGTATATACAATATAGGGACTCCACATTCTGTGTTGACTACATGGATTTGTGATCCCTGACGTCACGTTTAAACAGAGCCATTCATAAAACAAGAGAACCCATAAAACAAGAATACAATTTGAGCTGTCCTAAAGAGTGTTACTTTTTTGGTTGGGAGGGCACAAATAGAAGAAACAAATATTCTATTTTAAGCAGCCCCCATATCCAGTATTTCGCCTTGAATACACTTCTTGATCCCTTGATAGATGCTTTCATTCTTTGAGGATCGATTGAGCCCCCGATGGACTCGGTCCTGCATCATGGCAATGACTCCTTATAGCTCAGAAGACCGTCGCCGTCCGTGTCAAAGAGGAGGAATATGATTTTGGTTATGTAGGCAGAGATCACTTGGCCCGTGCAAATGTATACGGTTTCTCGTGAACTCCTCCTCGGTTATGGCCTTGTCTGCGAGGGTGTACATCCTCATTGCAATCTGTGGGAGGTTAAAAACATGGAGAGGTATATCTAAGAAAGGTATTTTTTGCCTATATGGTTCGATAGAATTGCAGCTTCCGACTAGATATAAATAAGCATTAAATTTCAAGTGTTCAACATTGAGAGTTGAACACTTCTCAACGCACACGGCTATCGCACTCCCCAAAAGGTTGTTTTTTTTTACTTAATATTGGACAATTGATGACATAAAAACGAGAACGACACACTGGGTCCTAAACAGAGAGAATACATATTGACAAAAGAAAAATGTTCAATTTTCAATGTTGAGGGAACAGGTTCGAATCCTTCCGAGAGCGGAAAGTTAGTTTTTATCAAAGTCATTGATAAGATTCGCAGACTGCGAGCTAGTATGTTTATTTATATCTACACGGATACTGCAATTCTGTCGTACCATATAGGCGAAAAAAAATATATTTGACATTTAATAAGATTGTTATAATTATTTAAACTAATAAAATAGTTATAAAAAATGTATTTCTTTTTCTTTACTTAATTTATTTTTTATATACGTAGGCCTCATACAGTAAAAGGTAAAAATGTGTAAGGGTTCCATGTTTGATAGACAACCATGTTTATACCTAGGGTAATTAGGTTGTTATTTATTTATGTCCTTATAGTCCATAATAATAACATAAAAGTACAATGACGAGTAAGCAAGTCATCCTGATATCAACCAATCAGAGTGTGTGAGGAGACATTTGAATGAAGGCGGGTAATGCCGCCATTTGAAAAATAATGAAGTAAGAGAATAAGCCAAGGCTTCATAATGATAATAATGCTAATCCGAATTATATTATTAATATGCATAGTAAAATCAGGTAAAGAATGATCTGTCTGAATAAGTTTGTTCCTTTATAAAAATAAATATGTTGTTATTTAAAGATTGAGAGACAATTTCTGCCTGTCATATTTGTTTGTCCTAAGCATAGAGATATAATGACATAGAGGGCTTATTGAATTCTTCAGAGGCATACGTCATTGTGCCCAATATAAACAAATCTTTTTATCTCTATGATCAGCTTTCGACTAAGTAGATCAATTACTTTGTTTAGTTTGGGCACAGGCGACAGCTGAACGACGAAGTTTCTCTTAAACCATGCCTCACTCTTCCATTTTATGAGTAAATTAGAGTTGTAATTTAACTCCATAGAGTGATAATTAAATATAATGTTGATTTATGACGTTTAATTTTAATTATGAGTGACGTAACATATTGTTTTATATTTTTCTACGTTGTCTTATTTTGTTAAAAGTATATTATTTGTTAGATTCATTTGTTGCAAAATATGTATTATTGCAAAATACCTTCAAAGAAGTGGATGGAACTGTACATTCATATATTATTTTTTTGCCTATATATTTCGATTTAGTAGCATCTATAAGGATATAGATAAGTATTATCGTATTTTTTTCAATATTTACTTTGAAGGCTTCATTCCACACATAACTTCAACTTATTCAGATCTTATAAAAACCGTTAAGAACCACTCCATTAATAAAAACAACCAATCTTGGTTTAGAGTTAGTAAAAATGAGTATTATTATTTGAAGATAAAAGTTGTTTCCTTGCTCAAGAGAACAATATGTTGATTTTCCATAAGTTTGGTACTTTGTCTCACCTGGAAGTCATCCATTTGATTCAAGAACCGACTAAGTCCCTAAACTCCTGAAATGTAATTCCTTGAACATCATGAACCTGTAGGCGATTATAAAACCTCTCCAGGGTATTTTGATACTCCTCCTGCTCCAGTCGTGTGTAGCGAAGTAGCGTTCGTGCAAAGTCTAACTCATTGATGTTTTCCGTTCCTTTGGAGTACTCAAAGAACTCCATTTGAAGGACCTCCGTCTGAATGTTGTCCATGAAGGCGTTAAAGTCCTCCAGGCGAAGCTCACCCTCCCCTGAGCGACCGAAGAAATAGGTTTCCAGGAGCGTGGAGACGTCCTCGTGGCTGTAAAATATGTTGTTGTCCTCGGAGGGTTCCTCCCCCTCAGGGGTTTCCTTCTTGTTTATGCTGGAGAAAACGGTTTCCATGACTTTGAACTCCTCCCGATCGATCCTCTTGTTGCCGTCCTGGTCCAACATGGAGAAGGCGATTTTAAAGCCGGACTGGGACTTGAGGAGAATGGTGAGAAGGAAAAGATATTCGCTATAGGAGAGACGGAGGAGATATTAGTTGGACAAATATGTCGTCATTTGAATATGATTCTAACAATGTTATAGAATGTGCTTCTATGAGAGTTTATTGATTGGAGAACTGTTTATTAATGGATTATGTGACCATAAGAAAAATACTTTTCAATACGACACAAAAGAACTTACGGTTCTGAGGTTCTTCAATGAGAAGTTATTTATTGTGGAACTAATTTGTAAGATCGAAAGGAGTTTTATTAGACCACATGTCTCAAAATATGCCCAATTGATCACTATGTGTCGTTATGTAAGGTAAATATATATAAGACAGACCAACCTATTCCTTCTTTGTATGAAAGCAATCATGAATCACTATGTAATTATGTCCACCTTTAAATGTATAGTGTCCTTGGGGGATTCTATTTCACGTTTTTCGTATTTGAGTGTCGTAGATCCCCTTAGATTTTACCTTTGTGCATATTGTGAGTTTGAACAATGTCTTCTCAAATAGAAATTTATTAAAGTATGTTAAAATACTTGCCTTAATTGACCAAAAATTTTAGTGCCAAAATGACCTTTAGCTATTTGATAATCAAGAAACGAACTATAAAAAAGATAAGAGCCTCTCTACTAGTTTTTTAATATTGTACATAATGTCTTGTAAGTACTTTGTTACAAATTCAATATGGCCTTAGCTTGCTACTCTATTTGAACCATAAACTGACTTCATACCTGTACGAAATTAGACCTTTCTTTCCCATCGTCCGGAATAAGTTTTCCTTATATGTATTGAGCTTCGGAACCCGTTTTAATCCTCTTCAACTTCATCTAGAGTTAATCTAAAAAATAAAAAGTTATGAGATAAATAAATGATAACAATCCCATTCAATTTTCATGAGTAAATCAACATATTTTTCTACAATGCTATTATAAAATTGAAAATGAATAATGTTTTAGAATAATAAATCGACTTTTCATTTTATTTATTGTGATTTAATACGCAAATGCCAGCATTTGTATGTATATTTGTAAGATCCTTGGTTCGATCGACTAATTTTAATGTTATAATGCTTATTTATCCTGTCGGATACTGCAATTATATCGAACCATTAAGGCACAAAAAAGGGAGTGTGATAGCGTGTGCGTGTTAAGGCGTGTTCAACTCTCAATGCTGAGAGGAGTAGATTCGAATCCCGAGAGGGGTTGGTCATTTTTGTCTACCTCATTGATAAGATCCTAGGCTCGATAGACCAGTTTTAATGCGATAATGCTTATTTATATTCAGTCGAACCATTTAGGCACACAAAAAAGTATAGTATAGATAATAATGTTGAGCTAAGTTGAAAGTTAAGTGTAAGTGTCAAGTGTAAAAGAAATTAAATGTATGTTTGATATTTCATTATGTTAATATCATATACTTTTTTGCCTATATGGTGCGACAGAATTGCAGCTTCCAACAGGATATAAATAAACATTATAGCATTAAAATTAGTCATTCGAACCTAGGATCTTATCATCAATGAGGTAACCAAAAATGACCATCCCCTCTCGGGAGTATTCGAACCTGGTCCCCCAACATTGAGAGTTGAACACACCTTGATACACATGACTACCGCGCTCCCTTTTAATTGTGATTTCTTGAAGGACTTAATCTCCCTCTAGAAGATTTTTTCCATTGTATTTTCTCGAAAAATAATTTGAGAAACTATTTATTTCTCATTCTATTGAGTAACATCCTTCTCACGCAACAAATAATAACTAGAATCTCTTACAGTAAAAATGGCGCCTTATTATAATATTCTTTCCAGGCCTTTATATTACCTCCGCCGAAGGAGGTATTGTTTTCACTGGCGTTTGTTGGTTTGTTACTTTGTTGGTTTGTTAGTTGTCAGCAGGATAACTCAAAAAGTACTGAACGGATTCGAATGAAACTTTGTGGAGTTGTTGGAAATGCCAAAAGTAACAAGTGATTAAATTTTGGCATCTCTAAGTGCTTTTTTAATATGCAAAATGAGCAAAATACTAAATGAAATGGGGGTCTCTATTCATGGAGTAGGAAAGAACAAACGCTAAAAAATATTCATTGACGTATTATTGTTCATATATCAGCTTAGGACTATGTTAACCCAGTGACGTAGCTTAAACTTCTTCCTCTTCCCATCTCTGAGTGCTTTTTTAATATGCAAAATGAGCTAACAGAGAGGAAACAATGATTAGAGATAGAAAATCGGGCGTGTGAAAGGGAGAATGTTTGAAAGGGAATGTTGTGGGGATCGGCGGAGGTACACACTCTCGGAGTGTATATATGCCTCTAGTCTATAATTTAATTGAATTATAGTTGGAGCTTACACAACCCAAAATCAAAATAGCACAGCAGTATCTTGATATCTAAAGAAATGTTCCGACGCAGCCGGTTAAAAACTACCATATTGATGGTAGATTTCCCTAACTGATAGTTCTTATTTTGAGGCTTTATTATTATTAAATAAAGTGATTAAGAGCTACCGGCAAAGTGTACTTACATCTTTCTTTTGAGCCTTGGCCGAGGCTCAGATTCGACAATGGATTCCAAAAAGTCCCTGGGTGTCATGTAGACTCGTCCACCGTACTCTAACCGAGGAAAATTGTAGAAAGCGCTTCTCTCTTGCCGTAAGTCGTCGACTAATTGAGTAAAACAGCAATAGTTAATATTTAATATTATAAAAATTACTAAACAAATTGTTTTTATTAATACTTTATGTTGTTTAAATACAATTATAAAAGGAAGGGAGTGGACAATAAAGGAAGAATATTGTAATTTTTTAGATAGAGGGAGATGTAAGAAATGGTTCCCCTTATTGTTGGAGTGAATATTATTATATATGTATACAACAGACTTATTAAGCAAAGAAGGAAGAACTCATAAACATTGAAGGGTCTTAAATGATTAATCTTGTATCATTTTTTTTAAACTTCACTCAGGTTGTCTGCCTTAAAGATGCCTATTTTTCATTGTCCATATGAGACGATGTGAGAATGTCTTGTCAATTATATTAAGTCCTAATATATAACATAGGCCTATTTGGGCCTGTGGGCCCATTTTTGAATAATTATATATGTTACATATTGTTACATATATATACATATAAAGTATCAGGAAATATAAGAAACACGACCACCACACAATGGGGTGTCTGTGGGCCCTGGGGCCAATTAACCTGCTGTCTAATTATAAGCCAATTGGATATCATCACCTTTTCCATTTGAATATTTTGTGCACATTTGTTTTTATTGCTATTGTATGATTTTTACACGACACACTCATTCAAAATTATAGTTTTTTGTAGGATTTTCCATGATTATAAGAGATAAGTGATTTGAAACAGTTCAAAACGTTCAAAACCTATCTAAAATTTCGCCAATTATCTTCAACCATAATATGTTGCCATTTCATTTACTTTTCAAACTCTTTATAACTTAATATATCTCTGCTTTGATACCTTATTGTTTTCCCTCGGTTCAAATTCCTTGGGCTACCATAGGTAAAAACCGGTCTTTATATATATGCAAAAATATTGAAAAACTTCTACGTGAATTCAGCCTTTATAGTAGAAAAATTTATGGTATATATTTATATCTTTATTCTGGTAAGTTATTTTATTGCAATTGTATATTAGTTTTTGTTCATTTGTGATGTTTAAGTTTTAAACTAAATGTTTAAATCTGTTTTTTTACGCATTAATATAATTTTTTATACATTATTTTTTGTGCAAACTATATTATTTTATGGACAGTAGAATAAAGTGGATTAACTATCTTATCATAAAGATATTTGTACAAGGATTTCATACCATAATCAAGGAACTTTTTTTGATTATAAGGATTCGATATATGCACAAGGTATGTCTAATAATATTAGGTCAAATATGTTTCTACAATCACATGATTTATTTTACGCAAAGTCATTGATTTAATTAAGTCATTTTAGTGTAGTATATTTTAAGGCTTAAATATGAGCCGAAAAAAAACAATTATAACCCTAAAAAATAATATTAGGATATGCAAGTCATAAAACATTAGCAATTACCAAAGCAAATGACAATTGCCCCAATATATTTTAGAGGTGTTTGAATTAAATTTGCTGCAATTCCAGAATCATTACCCATTATGAGCTGAGTCTGAAGACAAGAATGGTTCTGCTATATTGTTTTTCCTCCGGTACAAATTCTTTGAGCTACCTCCGTTCAAAACCGGTTCTTTGTAAATATATTTTGAATGTTTGCAATGAAACGGCACCAATTATAAATAAATATGTTTTTTTATATTTTACTTAACGTACACTCACTAAAAAAATTAATTACTACATTTTCTTTATTGTGCGGATTATCGTCAGAGTGAGGACCTATTATCGTCAAGGTTTGTAGGAGCCAAGGGATTCCTAGATGGCTTGGAATATCAAGGTCCATGAAGTGGGACAATTTGTGTTTTTAAGGATGATATTATTTTCTATGAGTTGATGTTCCGACAGCTGCAGATGAAATAATGCCTTATTTGATAATACCAACTGCTTTTAAAAACAATTGCTGTACTTTTCCTTTCCACAAATCACATTCGATTTTTTGTTTGTTGTTGTTGTTACATTCTGACCATCAGCACTTGTCATTTGTATCGTATACATATGTATATACCTTGACCACTACTAAGGAAAAACGTCCTTTAAATCCCTTTTTACCACCAATATCTGAGCACAATCCTACTTTCATATCCTTCCTACATAGCCTCCATAGTTCACCTTTTAGATGCCATGGCCTGCGAGGTGGACGCAATTTCGACATTCTCCACGCCGATCCGTGCCTTTCGTTTCTTATCCTGCCACCAGAAATATGCCACTCCACTCGACACAACCCCAGCCACCGCAGTTGCAATTCTGTGTTTAACAAATAAACAAATGTTTTATATATAATTTAAATTATTATTTGTTAAGAATCATTTTACTTAAGATTTTGAATGTATTCCCTCTGCCTTTTCTTCCAGTGTTCCTTAAGGATTTTTCGCGGGTAGGGAGTATGAAAGAGCTTCCATGACGACTTGATACTAGCCATGGGTTGAATCCAGTCCTTATTGCTCGTTGTAGTGGTCCGTTTTTGGACATGGCTACGAGAGTAGATCGGAGGTCTACAGCTTACAATGTTTTCACTTTTCGTTTATTCTTTTTCACTCTCTTAGTTTCTTGCTCACTCAATAGCTTTCTCAAGATATGAGAGAAAGTTCGCTATGTTGTTCTTCTATACTACTCTAAGAAGAGTTGAGAGTCTCTGAAAACCTCCTACTATGTAATAGAGGAAATGTGAAGTCATAGACACGTTCTCTTATTGAGCAATCAATGTTAAAGATATAATTTTCGATTATTACACTTGTGCAGATGCTTAATAATATCATAATAGTCTTCCTAGGAGTTGTAACAAAAAGGTGTTATTTGTTTTAAAGAGCGTAAAGATAAATCCTTCATGAGCTGAATTACTTTCTATTCAATAGTATGTTAGCATTCATTACCTTAATAAGAATTTTTCTAACGATAATTTGTCATACACTCACCAATAAACAATATATTTACAGTTGGCAAATCTATTGCTTTCTTTTTCTACGTTTTAATGGCAGCGTGACGATCATTTATCGTCAGATATTATGAAGCAATATGATTATTCATCCTTTGCCTAAGCGTCAAGCAATGCTTTATTTTATTTAAATGCTTATTTTTACTTAGGTTTCTTATCTTTCAACTAATCAAGTTTGAGAAGAAAAAGGGAAGATTATGTTTTAATATAAAGCAACAACTGTTTGGTATTTCGGTATTATATATATATATATATAATATAGGGGGCCGTCACCGATTGCATTATTTATCGATCCATAATCTTAAATTGAAAAGAGAATGTGACACTTTTTTCATTATTAAATTTTTGATCCATCTGATTAAATTCTAGCGCTATCCTTCCTTGTTAATGATTGTTTTACACAATTGTCTGGAAACCGATACCATTTTCGATCAGTTAATTCGTAAAAAATATTTCTTTGTACAAGACATATATAATAAACTGTTATGGAATTCGAAGGAGCAGAGCAAAATTGGGCGTTCTGAATTCTTAACATACGCATTCAGGAATCCTAGTTTTGACTCCAAGTCTCTACAAACTTGATCATATATCCTCGACTCAATACTGAGTTCTTGAGTTCCACGAGTTCGAATTCGAATCCAAGTCCGGAGCCCTAATTTTTATATTTTACGGTATTTTTATCTATTATATCTATATATATAGAGCTATTATATAGATATAATTATATATATAAGAGGCTTAACAAAGCTTTTTAATCTACATAACGTTTTTAATCTGTAGATATATTAATAAAGAAATACAATTATTATTTTGTTGAAGTCCACTTTTGTGTCCAGTCACAAAAAAGAGGTCAAAATCCATTAGCCCTGGCTTTATATTTTGCTATTACGCAAAGTTTTTGAAACATTACGCAAAAACTACTCCGAGTCCGAGAGTCGAGATCATCATCAAATCTTCTCCGAAAGAAGTGAATGGGGGTTGAACAAGAGGATGTCACTAAGGGCTACCAAGGCCGGAACTCTCTCCAAAGGATCTATGGTACTTTCGGGGTTTAAAAACTCCCCACTAAAGTGATGAGTTTCTGTCAAATGGAGGGATATATGACTTGATCAAGAAGCAATGCATACATTCGGCAGAGTTCAACCAAGCATTGAGCATTCAAGGACATGAGGATCTTAGCCAGGGCTTCCAAGACTGAAACACACTTCAAAGTATCCAATTGGCTGTCCCGGGTATAGAAAAAAGTCTGCAGAGAGTTTAAGCAGCCAAATAAAGGCAAATGTGATTTTAGACAGGGATGGGGGGAGGAAGATCATTGTTTGTTACATATTGACTGGTTTTACATAGTAGGTGAGTGTGATTCTTTTAACCACTACCTACGTCAAGGAGTGTCAACCACACAATTAAAGCCCCTTTTAAGACTACTACCGAATCTAAATGTTTCTAAAATGAATTATATATATATATCAGGAAACAACCGGGTACCCAGCTGTTTTTTTAGTGTTCAAAAATCACCCAAACGGAATTTTAATATTTTCGTTCGTTCTTCTTCTGAAAGTGTCGACGGTTTTTTGAACGAATTTTAAAATTAAAAAAATATATTAAAAAATTATTTCGAGAATTTTTGTTTTTAGGAAATTATTTGTATAAAAAAATGTCGTCACTTTTTTTAAAGAAATTTTTTCTAAAAAAAAACGTCGTTTCTTTAAGAATGAGAATGAAACGACAAAATATTGAAGTCCCGGCCCGGCCGGGTCTGGCGAAAAAAAATTGGCCCGTATATTTCCTATAATATATATATGCATGTGTTTGTGTGGTTTCACAAATAAAAATAATAGATAATGAAAATATGACTGTTTGACAGAATGCAGATACCTATATGATGTTATTATGCCTTTTTTGGTCATGAAAGCTTTTCTTTTAATATATTCCAGAACAATAAAGTGTAATCAATAATAAATAATAAAATACAGTAAAATTACAATAAAAAACAAAAGCTCGTCTGAAAGGGTTGTAAAATAAAAATAAAAAAACATTACATTCACCTTTATGGTATTATACATTTTATGTGCAAGGGAGATCTAAAAAAATCAAGCGTTTCAAAGTGTCGTAAACAATAGATATCATTTAAAAAATATGATATGATACAATTAGTAGGACAAGTTACTTGTGATATCGTTACTTGTTTACACATATAGCAATATATGAGAGGTATTAATACGTTATAATAAATCATTCAAATATATTAAGTAAAAAAGGAGTGTGATAACTCAGTGATTTATGGGTGTGTTCAACTGTCAATGTTGATGGAGTACAAGTTCGACTCCTTCCTTCCGAGAGGGGAAGGTTAATAGTGGACTTATTGAGAAATCCTAGGGTCTAATGATTAATCACATACGCTAATATGCTTCTTATATCCAGGTTCCTCTTAGTTATAAAGTTGCACTATTAGGACTACAAATGTTTTTTTCTTGCATTGATATTCTCGTTCATTTTGGTTTGTGTTGCTAGAAATGAATGCTAGCAATGGACGAATGGGAGGGGTATCCTTGTGTCCTCTTCTCCTCCAAGATGGTCGTCTTCACCATGAATGCCCTCCTGAATGATGAATTCATCGGCCTCTAGATAATGGATATGTGACTCCATTCTTTCTCTGCCTTGCAGACCTAAGAGTTGTTATAGTGATGCAGTGCAGTGAGGAGTAGAGACACAACTCCAATTGCTACGTATAAAAGGAATACCGCGGGGGGGGGGGCAACTGATTTTTTGCTCTTGGAATACTCGTCATCTGTAGAACTGCAGATCCCAGTAGTAGGACTTTCCTTGCAACAGGAAGCGAAGAGACCCTCATGGCCTCACTTGGGACACTTTCGCCCAGAAACACTCTTTGGGTATTTGAACTTCTTGGGGCAACTCAACTCATGGTACCTCTATATTTCGGTTAGAAAGCTGATTCCTTCTATTTATCTCCTTCGAGTGACTGATGGCCAACTCCAACGTTCCCGCGAGCTTGATGACTTAGCCCAGAGTTGAGCATCCCTAATCAAAGTCTTCTAGACTATTAAGCCAATAATCGTGATCTTCTCATGTGATGCGAAGCATATACTAAATTTGTAGTAGCCAATTTCGACCATTAACTTCAGGATTTTGTACCACTGATGGAGCTCCCTCCCTGTGCAGTGAAGCAAGAAAGCCTTTCTCATTCCCTTGGACGACCAGCTATGCACTCGTTGTACCATTGCGGTACTTATAGCCTCTATTATTAAAGATGAGCGGAGAAATATATTCCTAGTGTCTGACGAGGGGAAAAAGTTGCAAGTGATACCGAAGATGCCGAATTCTGTGCAGATGAGGAAGTGTGAGCGAGTCCACTTAATTCTAGGTGTACTTAATCGAAATCTAATATCACCTTCAATCGCTAGGTTTGTAAAAAGTCAAATCTACCAATACTGTGTGCTTTAAAGGTCTTTGTAATCACAAATACATTGACGTCCTTAATCAATCCATAAGTTTGAATGTTAAAAACCTTCTGACTCCAGATGCAAATGATTTTTTTTGCGAAGCTATCGTCCTTTTTGTTCTTGGCATATCTCAGCAAAATTTAGAGCAATTACTAGTGCACTTTTAAATACCAAAGTTCTTATAACTAAGAAGTTAGTATCTCTCTCTGCTATCCGTCCAGGGAAGATAAGGGCAATCATCCCTGTGACATTTAGCTCATTTTTAGTCTTGCTGATTGACAAATATAGAGAAGAAGTAGACGGTCGACTCAAGTACATTTTATTATTCGTAACAAGTGCAGGCGCTCCTTTCATGATTTGTATTTTTTTGTTCCAGATATTTGGACTTTACAAGCTAATTTTACTCCAGATTTGCCCAGCCCTAATCATAACCAAGACTCCTGATGTACAAACAGGCAAATAAATTTGAAAAAATCTTGATTTGTTCACTTTATAAATATTTGTCTATCATAATACTTTATTTTAGAAGTATAAAAGCTATAAAAAATCCCTCCTGCTATATAAATAAACAAAAAAGTTTTAAAGATCTCCATTTGTCAACTTAAACACTTTGTTTTATGTGACGCCCTTTATCCAAACACATATGACAGCTTATACTTGTTAAAACTCAAACTATGATGTTCCTGATTAATGTAAGAGAACCCAGAGTCAAGTTTTTTGTTTGTTGTGTACATACATCTTCTTATAGAGGAGGAGGCTATAGTTTAAAATCCCCTTGAGTGAGTTAACATTTTAAAATGATGAAGCACTTTATTTTTACATGCTCCAATACATATTTTTATTCGCTGTATCCTCAGTGGGGGACTTAAAATAGGTAATATAAATATATATATATATATAACCAAAGGGATTAAATGACCAACACCTTTGATAATTATCTGATCTAAACTGATCTGTATTTCATAGAAGGTAATTATTTTTATATAAATTTTGACACAAATTTTTATTTCAATTATTTATCTTTGAGAAAAGAGAAGGAAGCGTCCGTCTTTATATGAAAAGGACGAAAAATAGAGGAACATATGTGAGCATAGGAGCAGATATTAAAGAAGGAGCAAAGAGAAGGATATATTCTGCTACATATATATATATATATATATATATAATATATATATATATATATATAAGTGTGTGTGTGTATATATCTATATTTATGTATAAATCCCCATTTTTATCCCAATTTTGTATAGAAGACCTCATAAATTCGAAATTCTGCTGTCATCGATAAAATATCTCCTGTTTGAATATACAAAACTATATTGTGGGCTCTAATGCTTTATAGTAGGAGAGTCTGGACTCATGACAGCTGATTTATAACCAAAAGATTGATATAATAAATTAGTAGGTTCTTTAATTTGATATGGGATGTTGTTTTGTATATATATATATCAAAGGGAATATAACTTAATATAAAAAGGTGCAATTGAATTTGCTTTAAATTGTATGACTTTTTGATATTTTCCTAATACTTTCAGCAGAAAGAGTATGTGTTGAATAACAGTATTATTTCGTTCCTGACTGTATTCGTAATATGGACAGTCCTTCATCAATTACGAAACCTTTTTTGGTATTATATCTCTGGAATCGTTCCCGAGCCAAAGAATGCATAGGAAGCATCTCTCATAATGCCACCAGTGAAACCTTGCGTCTACAGGCAATCCTCTCGTACATTGAATAAACATCTTCTTCAATATAGCGGATGAGATTCAAGAGCCACTGGACTCCATTTTGAAAATGGCTGGACATCTACTCCGTGAAGTTTCTCATTAAAGGTATTCATTTCAAAGAATGCTCAACTTTATCCTATAGAAACTTGCCTTGAGAATCCAAAAGACCTACTCAAATGAAAAAATATTGAATGTCAATGGTGTAGCAACTCTT
>CP045908.1:1619530-1634990 GCA_013387185.1 Caligus rogercresseyi
CCATAAGACTCAAAAGGCCCTTCAGATTTGGGTTATACAGATTTGGCACATACCGTCCATGCCCAACACATCCCAAACCCTCCCCCTCTCTCTGTATGCACATGTTTTTTTATATAAAAAAATATGTTGATCTTCTCCCCCAGTAAAGACATAGGACTTTGGAGACTACCAATATTTTTTCCCAATGAGCAGACATAGAAAAGCAGGGATTTTGGGCTGTGTGAAAGGGAGAATGTGTGATTGTGCAATTGAGTCCAGGCTCTGTTATCACTAATTTTCTTTCCTCTCTTGAGGATATTTATTCATTTATGAAGCAGGCCAAGTTGGCCGGAACGGGAGATGGATTTTTTATTTGAATCTCTGTTTTTGCTTCTGTTCTGTATACCTGTAGGAACTCAAAAGAGTGTATGAGAATAGTGATAACAAGAGGTGAACTCAATTGCACCATTCACACATTCTCCCTTTCCCACGCCTAAAATATCCCTTGCTTTTTATTGTCTGCCCCTGATTAAGACAGGGCAGTATGAAATGAAAACAAACTTCTTAAAATAGTACGAGATAATATGAAATGCCAGGACCAGACAGATTTGGGTATATGCAAGGTAGTTAAAAGTATATGAACTTAAAATTAGGGTCCCTACTTATGCCTTACTAGGTTGGCAATAGAGTTTGCACCCAAAAGAATAGCCTAAATCGGTGGGGCGGGCCTGCAGGCTTAAGACCCTACTTTCTTTTTTGTTTGGTACCATCATATCATAGAATACTAGACACATGGAAAGGAAGAAATAATTTCGTGCACATGATGCTGGGCATTTATTCTTCTTTATAGAACGTATTATATGTTAAATATTAAAATAAATTGATTTTTTTAATGCTTTGATGAAGGTTTAAATTTATATGTTAATAAATAAATGAGTCGGGAACCAATATGAATAATTGTTTATTAATACATTAGACATACATATAAAAGGACACCAAAAAAGAGTTCAATAAAATAATTAAGCTTTTGAAAGGAGCTTAGCAATCTTTCTTTCCTTAAGATTCAATTTGTTGGCTGCTCTTTTGCAACTTTGATCATGAATTCGTCGTTTAATTGAGCAACCAAGTTTTTACTGCAGACATTGAAAATTATTTGACTTATTTTTTAAATGACCAGCCCATTTATGCCCGTTTTCACATTGGCTGTTGAGCATGGTCTGGATGACCACCTCCGTGCTGTCAAACATTTTTTCAACGAATGTTCCGGTAAAAGTGGCCCTTGGATTTAAGATTTAAGAGACCAACACTTTCTCGTCGTCGTGAGTTTGATAATGTAAAGGAGCGAATAGGCATGAACACGGTAAAAAGTCATATCTCGATAGAGTGGATAATCCACCTCTGCTCATGATTTTGGTAAACCTCCAAGCTCGACTTTTTCCTCTCTTTTTAAGCTCTTGTTCCAGAAGGGAGTGACAGTGATACATTTGAAAGGATAGATCTTCATCGACTTCCAAACTTAAAGTAATGTCCATTCCGTTCTCCTGTTAAACCATCTTCGCAATTGACACCTTTGGAAGTTGAATTAGAGTGAATCCCGATGGCAAAGTCTCTGATGTCAACTTATGATAAAGTTCCAGGCATCTTACGGATTCCTTCGTGGAGAGTTCTTTACGGAGGCCTCTTGTCTCTCATTGATGAGGACACTTCTCTTCTAGTGGTAGCTGCTTGCGTTGGCCTCAAGAGTTGCCTTTTCGAGGAGAGATAGTGGGAGATTAGGCCATTTGAGGGAATGACACCATCCTTCAAACGTCTAGAATTAACAAAAGTTCAATTAATAAAAAATAAAAAGCAAGCAAAATAAGTCCATACCTTTTTTTGAGGTTCTCCCTATATGTCGAGTAGGATCTCAGAAGCTGTAACGAAGTCCGATGAAGGAAATGTAGACTACATATTCTGGAACTCGGTGTTGGTGTCCAATTAGATGTTCCCTAGTAATTGCTTTGATCCACTCCGAAAGGATGTAGTCCCTTCTTGGGGAACGTGGTTAAAAGTCACCGAAGGATCTTTTTGGTGTGCTCTTGTATCCCTGCTTGCCTCCAAGTGCGCGCGCATGTTCACATGATTGTCTATTGGAGCAAGATCAAGCACGTATACACGATGTGATGACTAAGCACTACTAAAATGATGCCCTTATGGTGTTGAAAATTAGGCGGTGTTTTTTATCTTCCTTTCCTGGTACGTCTAGTATTCTATGCTCATATACACAAAAGGGTTTTGCGTTGGGTTTGTCCTAAAGGAATCCCCTGCCTTAGAAGGCGAGGACTGAGGTTTTGGATTAATGAGAGTGATAAATACAGATAATTATCCCCAGTCAGGCTTAGGTTAAAATTTGCAAACATGAATAGGGTCCCCTCTCATTCCTAATAAAGGTTTGGCGTAGGTTTTCGACACCCAAAATAGACTAAGTCGACAGGTGGACACGAAGACTTGGGCTGAATTGAATAAAATAGGGTCCTTAATAGGGTTTGGCGGTGGGGTTTAACCCTAAATAAATCCTATATCACAGGCGGGACCCGATGGCTTGGGTGGTATATATTTGGAAATAAGGACTCCTTTTTATACCTAACCAGAGTTGGCGGTGGGTTTCAACCCTAAAATAAAAGCCTATTCAACAGGCAGGACCCGAGGGCTTGGGGGTGTATGAGATTGAAATTAAGGACTCCTTTTATACTAACGAGAGTTGGCGGTGTGTTTCAACCCTAAATAAAAGCCATAACGGCATGCGGGACCCGAGGGCTTGGGTGTATGAGATTGAAAGTAAGGACTCCTTTTATACCTAGCCAGAGTTTGCAGTGGGTTTTCAACCCTAATAAAAGCTTATATCAGCAAGCGGGACCCGAGGGCTCGGGGTGTATGAGATTGAAAGTAAGGGACTCCTCTTATACCTGCCAGAGTTGGTGGTGGGTTTCAACCCTAAATCAAAGCCTAATATCAGCAGGCGGGACCCGAGCTTGGTTGGATAATTAAACCTATGCCTCTCATAATGTAAGAAGTCATTTTTTTAGTCTTTGAATTCACCCACTTTATCATGTTTGAGCCATGTGCTCACTTTATAATATTATAATTCATATATAGGATTATTATAAAAATGCAAACTAGGTTTGGTGAGGATTTTTACAAATCCTGTTTGAATTGCCTTTACTTATTGTTTCGGATGCTCAAAAAGTAGTATATACTCAAAGTAGTATATTACTTTTGTGAAGTAATAACTAATATTGAACAAAGATATTACTACGCAGTAAAGTAGTATATTACTTACTACTTTCAAAGTAATATTCGACCAACTCTGCATATATATATATAATACATATATATAATGAAGATTGTTTTTTGACTGAAACGTTATCCCCAATAAATGAAAGCCTTGTAATTCAAGTTTTGTTACTCATCCTTATATATTTATCCCAATTCAGTGCCGCAACGTCACGTAAAAGATATCTGCATTTTCATCAGTTTTTAATATTTTTAAAACAATTGAAAGCTTAATTCTCTTCACAGATAACGAATTGATCATCTTCTAATTATGCTTTAAAGGATATATTTATTCAAACAACACTTCATGTGAAGCATACAAACTATAATTCATCTTCATCTTAGGCGTTCATTTTTTTATAGCGATTAAAAAAATGTGTAGTTATGCTTGAGTACGTATTGTAAAAAGTTTGACAAAAAAAGGAATACAAACTTAGAGCCATAATGCTCTCAGCGGCAGTAAGATATGATCACTTTCTCTAACGGATCCGTCGCTTCTGGAAAGCTCTCGGAGCGTCGCTGCGAAATAAATAAAGACCTTCCCATCAAAGCATCTTTTAAAAAGAAAGATAAAGTGTTGTAACTATATTATTTTTTTATTTATTATTGTTGTGCATTCTATACTTAAGTAAAAGTTATTTATTTGAATTGTCAAAATGTGTGTTTTAATTTTAGACCACAATGTCTATTTATGTGTACTAATACACAATAACTTCATTTAAACAAGGTATTAACATTTTGTAAAAACGTGTTACTAACTCATATAAAAATTAAAAGTAAGTACATGGAAAATTATCTTTTAGCTTCAAAGCAATAATTTGCTCTAAAACGTCACCTACAGTAAATATTTTCCAAATGTTTTATTGTATGATGTGCACTATAGTATATTCGTTTTAGTATATAATTTCTTATATATTTTACAAGATAGTGCAAAGAAACGTTGCTCGACAATTCGATACAGTAGCATATTTTTCTAAATCTACTAATCTTAAAATACCTTTTTCACAAAATGTAGTAAAACTGTTCAAAAATTATGAAAAAAACAAAATTACATCTATCCTGGTCCCTTCACCATGTTTACCTTACAACAGCTCTGTGGTATAAATATTGATCTAGGGAGATATATTTCAGAACTTTTGAAGATGTAAAAGTCCTTGGAATAAGTAAATAAGGATCAAAGATAAAAACTTTAATTGATTATTATTTTAAACTAAAATGTTTAATTATGTTTTTACGCATTAACATCATTTACATACATTCTCTTTTTTATGCATGTATATATTTTATAAACTGTGGAATAAAAAATAAAACATTTCATTGATTGAGGATATTTTAGTTTTATAAACCTATTTTTTTCCTACATGATTTATACATAGAGATATAAGATATAGAGATTTTATTACCTTCAATAGCAGAGAAACATTATTCAGCTGTCGCATGTGCCCAATATAAACAAAGTAGTTTGATCTACGTCATTGTAACCTGATCATAGAGATAGACATATTTGTTATATTGGACACAAAAACGTTTGCCTCTGAAGAATCCAATAAGCTCTCTTTTTGTCTTTATATCTCTATGGAGCTTATTTTCTTCAATTGCAGAGAAACATCGTTCAGCTGTATTTTTGTGTACAACATAAACAAAGTAATTTGATCTACGGTCATCGTTTTATTGATCATAGAGAACGAAATATTTTGTTTATATTGGGCAATATGACGTATTCCTCTGGAGAATAGAAGCCGTATATGTCTTTATATCTCTATGGATTTATAAAATGGAATAGAGAATATTATGACAAAATGGGATTAACTCGATTCAATTATATCTCTTTTGCCATAATATTTATAATTTTTTATTTGTAAATCCTTCCTTACTTAATGAACAAATATTTAAAAAATCTCATACTTTCTCTTTCTTAATTCTTTCTGTCTGTCTCAACAATAGTGACAAATGCAAAGTCATTCGCCGCTATAACATGTTGCTTCGGTACTTAATGTCTCTATGGGCAGAACAAAAGTCGCTGCAATATGTTTTGATTATTTAGCTCCTATATCAGTCCAATCACACTGAAACTCAGTCTGGTACCAGACAGTAGTGTACTATCTAAGATTTTAACCTTTAATGGAACCATAAATCAAGTGCTCCTCCATGGATTTTTCTCTAACAACTCGCCCATCTCCACCTTCGTTCGGAGACAAAAATATATGGCTTCCGTACTCAATATTCTCTATGTGCAGAATAAAAATCCCCGTTGCGATCAGACATTATTTGAGTTCGAGTGCTTCACCCATCAAAGATTGTTTTGAGGCTCAATATCAAAAGCGTAGATATCTTTTCCAAATACGTCTCCTTTCTAGACAGACATCGGATGATAAATTTCAATCCTACGTAGTACAACTTCCTCGATTTACCTTTGAATGTATTTAAATCTCTTACCTGACATGCATACCTTTAATAAAACTATTGCATCCTCCCCCTTCAACATCTCAAGGATAAATATGTTGGCTGCATTCAGACTGCAAGGCATTCATGTTCGTTAATGGAAAGGCATTCTTGAATTTCTGGGACTGCATCTTAGAACTTAAATCATCTTTAAAGGTCACACAAAGCCTGGAGCTTCATCTCTTGCATGTTTTAAAAAGCTGTACGCATTAAATGTGCTTTTTAAAATTAATTTCCACATAACGTTTGAAATGTCGGATAATAATAGTAACTTCACATTGGTTAGATATGACGAAATGATATCGTTCAATTGAGTGGTCCTGCCGCTTTTATTCCTCTTTTAAAAGTCGTTGCGCGAGGATACAAGATGACTACAAAAAAGAAAATCCCTGAGGGAGCTCACCAATAAATGTTTGGCTGTATGAGCTTATATCAATATTTTTTTAATCTGCTTTATGTATTGCTCACTTTGATTGATTTTATTTTGATATATTATTGAGTTGATGGGTCTTGCCTATGAGGGTTATTTTATCCCCACATGTTTATTATGATATACGTATATCAAACGGTTCGTGCTCGTCCATGGAGATGAGTCAAGCCCTATCAAAAGACTTGTGATGTGCTGTTACCCTCGATCGGAGAGGGTGGCCAGAGAGGATCTCGGAAAGGATTTCCCTCTGGGCTGAGGCGTGTGAAATGCATCCGTAAACTTGCAACCCGTCTTGAGGAGAGAAATTCAGTCTATTGACGGCGGATTCGGCAAGTCCTTTGGATTTAGAGTATCCTGTAGAGGAAAGGCGGTGGCGTACGCCTCAGTCGCGCAGAATTTTTGTGTCTTTAGAGCCGTGAACAGTAACAGTAAAGATGCGTGTGGACAGCCGTAAGCACATAAGGATTTGCGAAGAGATTGTATTGTATGTGTTGCATTTGGCGAGCTTGCATATGTGAATGCTCCAAGAAAGCCAGAGGAGCGATCGGTCAATGCAAGAAACTCTTGTCATTGATTTCAAAAAAGTATGCAGCTATTTCACAAAAAGTCTGGGTGGTTTGGGGTCCGTCTCCATTGGTTCCTTTAGATTGGGCTCGGAAGATGAAGTTGACAGGCTTGGCAGGCCTCGACATGGAGCGGATGTCAGATGAGAAGCCGGGACAATATACGGTCTGCTTTGCACGGTGTAGGGTCCTCTCGATTCCCTCGATTGATGCATACCAGCGGCGTAGAACTTATCAACGAAGGGGCCCAGGAATTATGAGCCTTTGACGTCCATCGCTTGTTTTAAAATGTGTTATGCCTGATGGGGTTTCAGTTTTTTCTACACGTAAGGCATGACTTGATTGCTTGATATTCGTCGTCAGTATTGCCGTAGGTGCGAACCTCCTCCAGGATGAGGTCGGCTAGGGCTTTACTAATTTTAGTTTTAGGCCAATCGAATAGTTGAAAAAAAAAAGAATCAATAATAATGATATTGTCCATTTTTTTCGCTTTTGGACCGCAATGAGGCTTATTTTTTTTGTTAGTATGAAATGGACTTGTTGTTATTATATATATTCTGGTTAGTGGTGCTCCCTTACGGATCAAGAAGCAAACCAAGTTCACCACGTTGGAAGTACCGGACGATATTTCATCTATAATATAGCCAAAAATACGAATACCAATGGGAATACCAAGTATATTACATAAATAGATATTATGTATCGTGATATGTACGGCTGTCGAGTGAGTTTTTATTTTATGTATTTTTACGCTGTCATTTAGAGTACACATATTTTATATCCCTTTTGTTTTAGAACAAAGTAACGGGGAAAATGCACAATAAAATTATTAAAGTGTTAATTGGGTTCAAAAGAGCTTTAAAGAAATACTGATGTTTACTTCTAAAACGACAAACCCATTTGTTTATAGAAGAAGCATAATTGCAAGTTTTTATATGTTTCAATAAGAATACTTGGTTGCTAATTTTTTTTGGAGTTCTAGGCAAGCTTGTGGGCGTTTGCAACCTTAGCGTTCGTCCATTCGCCCGTCGAATTGGAAAAAAATCTGTTCAGAGCGTCGTTTCGTCCGTTAATTTTTTAGCTTTCGTTTTTGGCATTGTCCGTTTGTTGAAAATATATCAATTATTTCCCTTTTTTAAATTTGAAAAAAATCCATTAATAAAAAAGAAACGTCCTCACTTTTATCTCAGAATCCCTCGCAGTAATTTAAATTGCACTTTCTTTTGTAACAAAAAAAACGTCTACACTTTTGAAAACAATTTAAATTAGAACGGACGAACGCCAACAACCAAACTCCGTTCGTCCATTCATTTAAATTCCGTTCAGGCGTTCGATTTTTGAACGTGCGTTCGCGAACGGCGTTCGTTTTCCCCATTCAATCCCCAACCCTGGACGAACACCCCGTATTGACATAACTCAGTTGGTAATTGTCATGAAGGAAAGGTCTAAGAAAGCTTATTAGTTTTTCAAAGTAGTTTCCTATGCATCTAGCTGTTGAATAGATGGTCTTAGGCTTAAAGTTTTATAATAAACAATTCTGGTCCGCTTCTTACCACTTTAGAAATATTTTTTATCACCATTATAATTGAAACTTTGTATACAACTAAGTGCATTAATATGTGCAGGGACACTTATTTTCTTACATTGCATTCCCATTTTAGTTTATTGTATTGATGATTATATATGTATAATGTATCCGTGGTTATATTAAAAGCCGATTATATCATGTCGACGATACATAAAGGCATGTTTTGTACTGTAAAATATGTTCATTATTTACGACAATTCGTAATTATCTCATTTGGGTGATTTGGAACTACAGGTGGCAAAAAAAAAGAAAGCGTTTATCTAAAATTACAAACTAAAATTATCTTATGTCATCATTTATTTTTGTTTATATTAGAAATAGTATTTAACAATACTTAAGTGTCTTCCACTCAAATACTTGCCTACCTATGTATTTGGGCCATTTCTTTCATCATTTTTCCTTTTCTATACTTGGTCCATTCGTCTTGGTCATTTTTTCCTGGTCTATTTACTCCTAGACCGTATTTTCCTCGGCCATTTCTTCCTAATATCCTATAGAAATTTATTGCCGATTACAAGGTACATACAAACAATAGAAACTAAGGTAAAGAACACAACACTCAATGGGGTATTAATATCCATATATTGGGGTATAAATTTGTATAGTATTCTCTTTGAAACAAGAGTTGGTTTTTTACAGTTTGACTTACTGCCGTTTAAAGTAATGATTTATTTATTAGTTGGAGTAAAAAGTCTAACTTAAACTTATTAAAGAATTCATGAATACTTTTATTAAAAAAGGTTATTGTCTTTTGGAGTGTTACATCTCTATCAATAACACATGGTGCTATGCTAATTTGTGTTATTGTCTAGTATAAATTAAAAGTTAACCAATAATGCATTTTGATGGGTGTGCATAATAATGAAAAAATAAAGAAAAAAAACTGACAACGGATTAATGGTGCAAAACGAGAAATAAGAAATTGAAATGTGTAAATCACGCTTAGTAAACATTAATCTCAGAATTAAGAACACCTAAATGCATATATAAATCCAGAGGTGAACAAACAGACACAATGTTCAAACTTGTAATAGTTGCAAACCGTAAATACTTTAGCATATAAATAAAAACAGAGGAAACGCAGAAAGGAAGCAGTTCATTGCGCTGTGAAAATAATGCAGTCATAAACACTAAAAGACTCATATTTAACATTTTTTTTAAACGTCCGAACGTATCCTATTAATGGGTTGAACTCCTGTATAAACTTTATATAGACCAATAAGCTTTTACCAATACACTATCCAATTATTTATAAGTTGATATCTTTAATGACCCTCTGATTCGTTCCCATACAAACTTCATATTGGTGTAGTTCAAATAACATTCATCTATATAATTTACATCTCCATCAACTCGTTTGTCCCTACACATGAAAAAGACGGATTATCCTATGATAACAGTAAGTAGGGATCAAACCATAAATTAACAAAACCTTTCGTTCATAATTAGCTTGGGTCAATAAAGGTCTCCCTTGTATATAATTTATTTTTTCTATTCATAATATTCAACAATGTAAGTTAAAAGTAAGGTAGAACGCTTTTAACCAATGAAAGTAAAACAACATACACCGCCACGCAACCTACCTCATGAGCATGACGTCACATATGCCAAAAGATGGTCTATTTTATAAGTAAAATATGTTAAATATCATCGAATTTAGCCTTTGATTAGATCATAGAGGAATTAATTATCACAATTCTATTAGAAAATGGAAAAAGATTACATTTTGTGAATACTCATAAATTTTTGAGGATTTAAAGTTGCTGAAATTATCCAAAATATTTCATAAAAAGGCAAACTCTCCAATCATTATATGATAAACAAGTAAAACCCAACGAAATAAATTAAAATAAAACAAAATACTGCTTATATAATCATATATTACATAATTATTATTAAAAAGACATATTTAGAAAAAAATATATAATTTATTGCAGCATGAACCGACGACACCTTTGACAATTATTTTGAAACTCTTTGACAAGGTTGTCGCTCCTATCAACCCTTCCATTTACTACAAAATTATTTGAAATTTTTGTTCACATTTCCTCATAGCCTCTAAAAAATGCAAATTTTTATAATGGGAAGGTTAAGAAGCTCATGCATAAGATCTTTCTTATAGTCTTCTTCAGTGAAGTGCAGACTACACATAAAAGAGGATGCAGGCTGAAAAGTCGAATTTCCTCTTTTGCATGCGATGGTCCAAGCTTTTCTCTGTTTGATGTTGGTTGGAAACGAGTGATATAATAGATTGTGAGCATTGGGATACAATGAAGAACAAGCAGCAACTACACACTTTTTTTTGCTTTTTTTTTAATTGAAGCCATTTTTTTGTAAGAGTAGATGCACTAATGATAATTTGAGTAGGGATTTAATTCTTATTATATATAGCAAAAGTGATTTGTTTATGTTTTCTGGCAGATGTGACGTCACACGAAAAATATTTCGGAACCTAAGTTTATACATTATGAAACGGTGGGGTGACAAATATTATATAAGAAAAGATTTCATTGTATCATTAAATATCTGATTTTAGCTGATATCTGTCATTTTATAGAGTAATCATGTAGAGAAATAAAACACATCCAAAATCAAGGTTTTGTGATTAGCGGTCTTTGAGCCTTATTCCAGGATATTCCTTTTCCAACTGTCAATTCAAAAGTCAGATCTTCATACGCGACGAAATAGATAATACACACCAATCTATTACTTCTTAAAGTGTAGAAAGCCTTAAAATCCCAAGTCATTATTTTTTTGTATGAGAGGCTGAATGTCTTCCCCCAAAAAAATCCTGATGCACGCGGGCCCGAGAAATACTTTCGCGCGCTGCTTCGTTATTTTTTGAGTGCAAGCTGGCCTCGGGCAAGTCAACATCACCACCACCCAGTTCGGGCACACAGGAAGTATTTTTAGCGTGAGAAATCACTTGTTAAAAATATAAATGATTATTCCAACAACACACACATATATCTATATCTATGTATATATTTTGAAAAAATCCTTCCTGACACAACTAAGATTTACTAATCACACGGGAAGGAGTGCATCACAAGAACTCTGGAGTGGGGGAAAAAGTGAATATGGCTACAATAAGTTAGAGGCTCGTATTGCATCACATAATTGAACTCGTATGTAAGTAAGAGTACTCACAATATGTATAAAGGCCCAAGTCCATCACAGAAGTCGGCTTTTATTATTATCGAAAAGGGCTATTTATGGCTCCTTAATCAAAGATGCCTCTTCTGTAAATCCCTGGGAACCGATAAGCCTTCTGATTGGTGGAGTCTTACACACAGCTGCTCCTTAACTTTAGACACATGAGAAGCAGCTTTCATTCGTGGAATATGACATTTGACCTAAGAAAGCTAGTCTTAATTTATGAATGTATATTGTAAATTAAGTGAATAGCGTTTTTAAAGTGAACCACAAAAACGTAGTTTTAGACACAAGGAGACGTTCTTTGAATCCTTAGAGTCAGCAAAAAGAGTAATTGAGTTACTTGACTCTTACTAAAGCCAGTGATTCTGATCGGACATTTTCTGTTTTACATAGCAGGATGACTCGATATAAAAAGTAGATCCTTACCCAAATTCCGATCAGACTACTGATTTGATATAGCCACTGAATCCAAATAGAGAGCATATATATAAAAATATGAAGTTATGTAGGGTTAGTTGTAGGTTGTAGCTTAATAAAGAGTTTTATATTTTCAGAATCCCTGGACACTTTCAAAAAAATCTTGCTCTATAAATAGGTAGCTTTCAGTTAAAGTATACCGATTTATTAAGCCGAAAATAACTTTTCTATTA
This sequence comes from Caligus rogercresseyi, assembly GCA_013387185.1. NCBI lineage: Eukaryota > Metazoa > Arthropoda > Copepoda > Siphonostomatoida > Caligidae > Caligus > Caligus rogercresseyi. Next base: position 1,631,654 of record CP045908.1, read on the forward strand.
ACTCTTTATTCCTTAGGCTGGTTGTAACTCTGGTACGTTTTCTTTGAAGCCTCTATTGAATTATAATTATGCTAAATACGCATAGTTCTGTTAGAGTAAAAGATGACCGAGAACTGCAGAGCCAAAAACTATAAGAAAAAACGTTTTATTTGAGTATCAATTTGTCCCAGAGGTTTTCGTTATATTTGACCATATTTCTTATATATCACAATGGGTTTGATTGAAACTGTTGTATGTATAGTTTTTATCGTTTTTAACGTGACGTCAGTCTTAATGAAGCTATCCTATAAGGAATAATACTTTAATCAAAACATTGACTTTAGAGAAATGACAACGATAACATATACTAGTTACTGGCATCACACTTAATATATAAAAACACAATAATACCAACCCTATGACAAACAATAGATATAACATTTATTTTGGTTGTTGTTTTATGAATGCTGGGAATCAGATATGAACATTTAAATACTTCAAAAAACATTATTGTATACGTATACAAAAGCAAAAAATAATTAAATAACAAGGATCAAAGTAACGGACTAAAAAAAAATAAATATATATATATATATATATATACAGGTTGCGGGGATCAAATGTCACCTAATTTAAAACTTAATAACTTGATGACAACTTATCAAATAAAAAATTACGCGCCAATATGAAAGCTTGGCTTGTCGCTTTGATACGTAGTTAGCATCATGGCGCCATCCTACGAGGAGATAAAGGGCTATAAGTGGAACAAGGAGCTTTTGAGGTCTGCCGTGGTCATGGCATTGGTTAATAATAAAGGTGAAATCTCCAATTCAACTTTTGCTTCAACCTTAGGAGTAAATTTACGGACTGTTCAGCTTGCACCGAACGAGCTACATTATTATTACTCTTATTCCACAGACCATTATATATATATATATATATATATATATATATATATATATATAATATATATATATATATATATATATATATATATATATATATATATATATATAATAAATGTATTATGTAAAACGTTAATGTGTAAAAAATATATTAAGACAATTTAGTCCAAATCACATTAGTAGGCAAACTATTGGTTCTCTTCATGTCTGGTAGAATAGTTTCCAGAAGAGAAGATTTTATAAGTTTTATTCCAATTAACATCCATCTAGAAAAATACTTCTTTTTATATTTTGTCGACAATTTTACATGCAATTATTGACTAAACAATCTCAATAATATATCAAATAGTTGAAAACAATGAGATAAACTTTTTTAATATCACAAGATCATTAAAGAATACATCGAACTGTCAGTAAAAAATATTCGCCGCCCCTCAGATTTCTTCTCGTGGCACCAAATCAAACAAGTTTTATCTCCTTGTAGGTTTCCAGACGGCTCATTCCACAGTTTTAAAGATATTTAAAAAAAGTATTTTGGGCCTGTAGATCCTCTCAGTTTTTTATTCCTTGTCTTGTGTTTTGGAGGCTTTGGTATGACGTGGTTATGATATCAATGATGAAATTAACCAGGAGATTTTCAATGAGATTATTCAAAACAAAGGATTCCAGCCAGAGTCCTCTTGTTGGGAATGGAAGAGACTTTCACAGGAATAATAACTTTATAGAGCATGTTATAAGTTCATCTTCACGGATATTATACAAGTTGCATGTACAGAACAATCTCATTTGTTCCGTTGGACAACCATACAATAGTTGGTTTTTGCCTATTTGGTTCAATTGACTTGCGTCTGTGTGAATTATATATATTTACTCAATCAACCTAGCAATCTTTCTTCAATGAAGCTAACCAAAATTGACCTTCCCCTCTCGGAAGGATGCCAACTATAAGCTAACCCACTACCTATATTTGTCTTTGATGGAATGGCATCTGTGAGGATATGAATACGCATTATAGCATGGACATTAACGAATATTGGATTCTTTTAAAAAATTCACAATTTAAATTTTCCCGCCATTTTCATTTCCTATTTTCATAATTGTATGTTTCAGAATATGTCGATCCCGGGTGGAAGCCGCGGTGGGGGTCATCAGGAGCTCTCCATCACCCCTCTTCCACCCCTGCCCAAGCTTCGACTCAAGCCAGGGCTATCCAAACCCCTCTCAAAGCCCCGTCCACCAGTAGTGCAAGACGAAGAAGAAGCAGCAGACATTGGACGGGAAAAGAAGACTCCCGACTCCTCATGAAGAGCGAATGTCGATCCGCAGGTGGTCGAAGGAAAAAACGGATCCTCTTCCTTAGTGCACTCCATCCCCAAGTTCAGTGAAGTGAAGGGAGGTCAACTCTCAGAGGTCCAAAAGGTCTACAGTCAAGACTCCTCTCGCGACAAAGGCTAAAGCAGCAACAGCAGCTGCAACAACAGCAGATACAGCAGCTGCAAGACAAAGCCACCCTCCACTCCTACCCACCCAAGGCCCGCCGCGGCCGCAAGCCTGACAAGCGGGCCATAACTCATGTCCTAAAGGGCCCCCCACCCATTCTACCTCATTTAACCGAAGTGACCATAACTCCAAAAGTGATTGCTCTGCCTCAATGCAGCGTCCACAGAGAGGATGTGGGTGTGGAGGAGGAGGAGAAAGCCTTGGATCTACGGACCAAGAACACCTCACTCAACAATGAACATCCCTCTCAACATACCAAGATGACCTCAGCCTTAGCCGATATTAATAATGAGGTAAGGCAGCCATATTTGATTATGTAGAAGATAATGAAAAATGGAGTTTTTTAATAGTATGAAAAGAAGAAAGAATTTGGAAATGGAAATAGGTCAGACCTTTGACATTAAGGAACCCTTAGCTATACTTAATTTAAGAGGGGCTTAACTTCAACGATATATAAATACAAATGCATTATTCCCAGAGGTGAAAGTCAGTCGAACAATACATCACGCCCTACCGACTAAATATTTAATAGTAGTACGATATTTCCTTAAAAGTGAATAATCAAACGAAAAAAAACAGTCATTAAAATTTCAAACAGCTAGATATGTATTATTTGAAGAGATGAAAATTATTAGGAGTTAGGGATGAAAAGTACTGACAAGAAATCTCAACCATTTTCATATATCTGATACATGTCCTCCTAGCCCAGGGGTTAGGGTACCCAAAATGTTGAAAGAGCCATAAAGGACCAAAAAAAATAATAATAAATGTGTCTGGAGCCGCAAAAAAAAATAATTTATCATAAAACCTTCATACGGTGCATATTTTGGTCCAATATATTTGCTATTCCATCTTTTCCCCAGTTTCTAACGTTTTTGGAAAAGCTCCAGGGAACCGCAAAGGCAGCTCTAAAGACCGCATGAGGCTCTAGAACCGCGGGTTGCCGACTCCTG
>CP045908.1:1635090-1653655 GCA_013387185.1 Caligus rogercresseyi
TTTATATCTCTATGACAGAACTCAGGGTAACAGAGTAATATCCTCATCAACACCAGTGTCCTTTCTCAAATCTCGATCCAATTCATTTAGGACTATGAAAAGACTGTTCCAATTATAATTCTAGTTTGAGGGGTTGAAAGAAATGTGTCTCCTGGTTTGAGCTTCAAATATCAAGAACAGTGTCTTTTTTCTCATGGCCTTGATCATGACATTGAGGAATCCTTTTCTAAAACTAATAATCTTTATGTAATGAATATGTACTTTCTGAAGATACTATCTTGATATATCAATGTTTATTTATGTTTTAGGACCCTTGACGATAAATAGATGCACACCCTACTGACGTAGCAAAAGAATAAAAATGGAGTTGCCGGTTGAAAAAACTTATTGATGAGTTTGCGATGCTTAAAAAATGCACGTCCTTATAAATCATTATTGTAGTTTGGTGATTCATAGGTGGAATGAACATCTCCTGTCTCCGATAGGAGGATATCTATTATAATAAGCTCGATATTACGTGTCTTAGTAAGGCCTCTAAAAATGGAACTTCTACACAGTAATCCTAGTGTATGTTAAGTACTCATATATGAGTATCGAATCAACTATACTTATTCTTAGACACTTAGTTCTATTGCTTTCTAAGTCAGGGAATTATTAGTTATATAAAGTAATGTTTTACAAAATGTATTTCCATTCATGTATTTCACTTCGATTATTTTTAATTTGAGCTGTTAACTTAATATAATTATGTATTAAAATTATATTTATACATGTCTTATATGTATGCGATGAGAAAATATAAGTTTCAATATTTTTCAATTGGGTTGGATAATATATATATATATATATCGAAACGACCGGGACCCGGCCCGGGTCCCGGCTGTTTTTTGAGTGTCCCAGCCGATGTCTAGAAACCACAGGGCCGGGACTTTTTTTAGGAAATTCTTTTCTAAAAAGAACGTCGTCACTTTTTTCCAATTTTTTTTGTAGGAAATTTTTTCTAAAAAAACGTTGTCACTTTTTTGGGGAATCTCTCTTCTAAAAAAACCGTCACTTTTTTTGGAATTTTGTTTCTAAAAAACGTCGTCACTTTCAGAATGACGAAGGATCGAAAATATACTGAAGTCCCGGCCCGGATTGAAATTTAATTCTAAGGCCTGGCCCGCCCCAGTGTCCCGGCAAAAAAAAGTGTCTCGGTCGTTTCTTATTATATATTACATCATATAATTATATATTTATTTTCTTCATCAAAAGTCTTTATTTCCATGCATAGTTTCATTTTTAAAACATTATCTTTTTATGCAACGACGGCAAAAATAAATTGCCAAGTCTTTCAAATGTTATGACATATTTTCATGAATTAATGTGGTTTTTCTTCTTCAAGGTCCCTATGTATGAGGATATATTAGTTTTAAAACAAGTTATATATAAACAGGGTTGAGAATGGTTATAAGTTATTGCCAGTACTCCGTTTTTAAATTATTTTAATTTGCCTTGGACTTTTTATTATGATTCAAGGCCGTACTGACTTTTCATACTTCTACCGATATGGCACTCGGGACCGCTTTGGTTAGCTCTACATAAATATTTCAAAATTAAAAAATATATAAGCAATATTGATTTAACCAATAGCCTTTAAATCCTTTTTATTTATATCTTTCAGCGAACTATTCGAAAGCTCAAATACAGCCATGAGAAAGCCCGGGAGAGTGTTCTGTTCGTCGGCGTAAGCGCTATATCCTGGATCCAGACCGGAAATCCAATGTGTTCATGAGCGGAGACTTCGCTCCTATCCTCAGGCACTCAGCCAATGAGTGAATAAAAGTGCAAATAGTCTAATGTTATGTCCCCAACCTTCTTACACACCTACACCAATTATATATATTATAATAACTGGATTCAAATCAATATACATTTGTGGATTAATTGTTATAAAGATAATTTAAAATATTAAAAAAAAATATTAGATAGTATTTTTAAATAGTTCATTTGTCCTTTAAATATCTGAAAAGGAAAGAGTGATATATGACTTAGAATACAAAAAGAGGACCAGCCATGCAGGGGGACGAGTTACAACACCAGACTGCATAAAAGGACCTCACACCTTTTATAAAAGATACATTAGAACAATGATGATTCTGAATAAAGCCCTCTGACAATCGGTTCGAAAACATAAATATGGCAATATTTATTTGGAACCATGGATTAAAAAATGACTTTTGAAACCCTGATATGACATTTATATAATGTCTTGGCACCCAAACCGCTATACTTGTGACATGTAAAACACAAAGGCCCAGTCACGTGAAACCATAAACTATCACAGTTGTTTGACTGATGAAGATTCATTAGTAATGGGCTTGTATCGATTATACGCTTCCTGAATATCAAGGATTATATAGAATCTTGGAAGTGGAGAAGGAAGAAAAAGTTATCAATAGATGAATGACGTCATTTCAGTATATATATGTATTTATTTTGATAAAGGCTTATTTAGAAGAGGAAAAAATATTATATTAAATAATCACTGTGTTCAATACAATTCCATGAACTATCTTAATCTCTAGAATAATGGAAGCTTTATCATATTCGAAAAACAACATTTGACGAATGGAAGGTTATTATCTATCATATAGTTTCCAGTTATTATAATAATGCCCTGATAGCTTTAAACCCGACATGAATAGAAAGAGAAAAACATCTGTCGATTAAAAACACAGAGACATCTTCTTGTATCTCCCTGCATCTTTTTTATTGTAGTATTCAATTAATCACAAACCTCTCCCCTTTTTGTATTATTAATAAGCTGTTGCTATCATATTTTTGCATCATTTAAACATGTTGAGTTTTTTTATTCTTGAGGAGGAACCCTGATATGAAGAATAGAAGAATTCAAGCTGTTTACTATAAAGCAATAATAAAAACAACTACAACAGCTTTTTGTTAATTTCATTAAAAATATTATTAATAATTTTCAAAATGACATGTTTGTTCCTCTTGTCCACAAGTCCTCTGGAATAAGTAGTAACTCCGGACACAGCTTTCTTCCTCCAGAATAGAAGAACTTAAGCTGTTGATTATAATGTAATATAGTAATAGCAACAGCTTATTATAATAGAAAGAAGGGAGAGGTTTGTGATTATTTTGATACTATAATCAAAGAGATGCCAGAGAGGATGCAAGAAAGATATCTCTATATTTTATAATCGACACATTTTTTCTCTTTCTATGTCATGTCAGGTTTAAAATAGTAATCCCTTGCCAATATAATTATATACATATGTGTGTGTGTGTGTCTCCTTAGGTATAAATGAACACTATTATTCAATGAATAAATTCATTAAAACAAAGCCAAACAAACAAGTACAAGGAAATGTCTATCTAATGGTCCTGGTGTACCCTTTTTAAAGAAGAAAGGGGCTTACTCTCCTGGCGTAAGCATCTATTTGTCATGACGTCAGAGATAGCGCTATTATAATGGGTTTTTCATCTAAGCTCAATGTTTATTTTGAGTAAGGCTGATTGATGTTCATCGTTCAATCATCGGATAACTTGGCCGATATTATGATCTGAATCTCTGACGCTATTAAAATAAGTTATTGCCTAGGAAATACGGCCTAGGAAAAAAAGGGACATGGAAGAAAGACTCATGAATCATTGAAAAAACGGCCAAAATTGATCCTTGATCAATCTAATATTATAACAACAAGGATTTTTTTATCCACAATTGCAAAAGTAAATGATTAATTGCCAATATTTACTCACTTTATATGAGAAATAGTATATGTGCAATACTTAGTTCAAATACTTGCCTACCCATGTATTTGAGCCCTATTTTCTATGAGTCATCCTTTTCTTTCATATATTGGGATATTTCTACCTTGTCTATTTATTCTGTATTTTCCTACTTTACTTCTTCCAGACACCATTTAGTGTAAGTTAAAATTATAAATTGTTCTTTCTAAAGCTTCTTAAAGTAAAGACACCTTATATGAGTAAAACACCGGTGACCATTAAAATAACTGGACATTCAACTAAGAAAAGGAAACGTTCAACAACGGGAGTTAAAATGGCTGCCATGCGAAGTAAACAATGAAAGTTGATGTACATTGTAATATAATGTCAGAGATCAAAGAAAGGAAATCCTGACAATGAACCCAGTGTGTTTTGATTCTATTAAAAACTTGAATGTTTATTTCATGCCCATTTGCGTCACTGGTTTTGGATTTTGGGTAATGTTTCTCTTTATGTATAGAACTTGGTATCTAAACTTTGACTATTCAAGGAATGATTATAATCCTTATATATTTTCTTTGTTACATCAGCTGTCGATGTTTCTCTTTCCACCTCCCATTAGTCAATTCATAGAGATATAGTGAGCTTATTGGATTCTTCAGAGGCATACGTCAGTTGTCCAACTAAACAAATCTTTCTATCTCTATGATCAACTTACGATGACGTAGATCAAATTACTTTGTTTATATTGGACATGGCGACAGCTGAACAATGCTTTCTGCCATTGAAGGGAATAACTCTCTATATCTTTTATATCTCTATGAGTCAATTGCGGATCCAGTTACTACTATAAAGCCTCGTGGATTACAATTGCAATAAACGGACATGTAATCCCTCTGTTGTTGGGAGGCCGATATAATAATCAACTTCCTCTCAATTGTCCATGATTCATTAGATGTATACACCAGTTGAGTAAACCTCTAAAAAACATATTTATATTTACAAATGTTCCCTATAAATGTTATTAATAAGTATATGTATTATTGTTGTTGTTATAGCCTTGAGTTTATTAAGCCTTGGTCCATAGAGATATAAAGACATAGAGAGCTTATTGGATTCTTCAGAGAAATACGTCATATTGCCCAATAATAACAAATATTCATATCTCTATGATCAGCTTATGATGACGGTGTACAAATTACTTTGTTTATATTGGACAGAGGCGACAGCTGAACGACGATGTTTCTCTGTTATTGAAGCTCTCTATATCTTTATATCTATATGCCCTGGACGAGTTCTTAGCTGTTGTTTTTTATATATATATATATATATATCAATCTCCCCATCTTATTATGCAGAGTGTCAACCATCAAAGGATGTCATGAATAAATATGTATGCTGATAATAAAATAATACACAGATATTGTAGACAAATGATTGTACCTCCATGTTAATTGTTTCAAAATATACGTGTTGATGGGTTTAATTTACCCCTTGAATGAATTATTTAGTTCCGGTTTTAATTCTATGCAAACAAGGTCATCATTTTATCAACGAAAGGTACTAATTGTATTCTGTAGTCTAAGGAGCTGGGACTCCCGATTCGTAGATCAATAGTACCAGCAGAAGATTTTTTTTCCTCCTCTACTAATCATTTTGAACATTTTTTGTGCCTATATGGTTGATAGAATTGCATCCGACTGGATATAATAAACATTTAATAAAAAATACAAAATACGATGTCATGATTTTTGTCAATCGTTGTTTTTTATATCAGATTTTGCATTTATATCTATAAAGTGGATTGCACTGTAGATGAATATGAATCTTTTTCTCAGAACATGCCGATACAGCCATCAGGCGGTAGATTTATTTTTACTGCCGAGCTCTGGTAGTCTCTAATCCAATTTTAAGATGATTTCGATGGAACGTATTTCACTCTTGTTTTGTAAAAGAATTGACTATTTTATTTGTATATAATATGGTTCGAGTAATTAAATATGTATTAGATCAATCATTATCTCACAACATAATATATACGGTCTATCAGATCGCGGTTAGACAATATGTCATTGTCGCATGGAAGGCCTGTAACTCGGACAAGGCGGGATTTGGCCACTTAGTCGCTGCGTTTGACGAGAGAACGGGGAAAATAGTGAAAGAACCATGAAACTTTGGCAAGGAAGCTTCCCAACAAAGATACATATAAAACCAGTCAAAAAAAAAGCCTGGGGTCGGGATAATTCTTAAAGAGGTATGTGGGCTCTTGAGGAACCCCGGGCTCTTAATATAGAGCTCAAGGACATCTTTGGAGTTCGACGTCTTGATGTGAGTTTCCTAGTTAGACATACAAAGTTTGCAGGAGACGTTGCCTTGGAGAGCGTAGGAGCTACTGAACTTGTTTTTAGTGCTTATATTTGCTCCGAATATGATCAAAGGGAGGTTATAATCTGAGGTAGATCACGTGTGCGGAGTCCATAGACTTATAACCCATTTATGTTTGGAAATAATATCTGCAAATATCAGGCCTAAAAAAGACAGATTAAAATGTAAGCCTTCTCCAAGACATGATTTATAAATGAAAATCAAAGTGTAGGGTATATTTTGTACCAACATATTCTAAAGCTGTTCCTCTATTCCTAGCATGGGTGCCGTTTGTTTATCCGTACTTTGGCTTGCGAAATAGAGAAGCTACCTAGAATAACTGATTTTTAATTGATAATTCTTCTGAAGATGGAATAGTTAATGTCATACGTGATTTGAGGGAAACATCCGAAGTTATACACGTTGAACATATATTTCATCACATTACAGATCACCCTATAGGATTCCTACTTTATCGATTACACTTTAACAAATATTACTAAATCATCCAATGGAAAAACAATATACCGACCGCTATTAAACTGTTTCTTAAATAGGGTTTCAAACCATAGTTCCAAGGTACTTTTTAAATTACTGAATTGCTTCCCTTTTTACTCAGAGCCATTCTGTTGGTTATGTTACACCTTGACGAATAAATATTCAATATATTCAGCGTCTTTATTAATGGAGAGATGTATTTATTATTTGTCTTACTTCACAAATTACAAGGGGCTTAGTATAACTGAGAAAAGGTTTGTTGTAGTATAGATAGATGAAAAAAAAGAAGAGAGTTTTTGAAGTTCCTACGAGGCCATTTTGATTATAAAGAAATTAATATAAAGGGTTCTTAAAAGAGTTGAAATACTTATACACTTGATATGTTAAATAAGTTCTCTTCAAAACATGAAGCAATCTTAATCTTGTACATCAAATTGTAAGATACAAGTAAAACAATCTGCGTCGGAGAAAACAGAACAATAGAGTTTGCTCTATCAAGCTCTAGAAGTTGCACCTTGCGTCGGGGAAAACTATCGAAACGGAGGAATTGAGATGTATTCAAATTTCCGCTGCTGCTCGTTATTCTGCACTGATATCAAGATTCCCGGACTTACTGATTCCCAGTGGAGGTTCGCGAGAGACTTGGTTCGCTACTCCCCTCATTCTCGGAGAAAACAATGAATGGACCTAAAAAACTCTTAAATATTTATAGAGGTTTTGTTAGAAGACATTTGTGGGATTAATTTACCTTTTTTTTATTTGTCACTGTGTAAATTTTGTATCGTTTTTACCGCATTAATTTCTACAAAAAAATCCTTTTTAACTACTAGAATGTTTGTCTATTGAAATGGACTTGTATATTCTGCGATTTAGTTTTTAAATAGAATGTTTATTTATATATATTATGTGATTATATGTAACTTCGCTATATAAATAAGGTAATAAAAAAACAATAATGTTCTTTGTGTGTGTAATCGAGTATATTTTGCCATTGGGCATATTAGTTGTTACATTTGTAACTAGTCTAAAATAAATATATAAATAAAAACAGTAAAAATATGTTTAAAAGAAAAACTAAGAACAAATAAAATAAAATATAGCATGGATTATGTGGGCACGCTACGTCCAATGGCTCTAGCTGCGGTCCTGGCAGCGTGAAGGTCGTGGCCGACCTCAAAGCCTTATACATGTTCCACATCGATATTGCGTGGCATGCAAAGGTAGACGTCACCAACCGGGTTCCTGTATTATCTCTTGTATTAAAAAAATCGAGTGCCTCTGCACAATGTTTGACTTATTAAACATGGAAACCTCAATATACTTTTATCATTCAAAAGGACGAGATTCATGCAAGGACTTCTCTCATGAGTTAATGACTGACTGACAAAATCCTTGCATTTTACTTAATCATATATGGATTAAACATATGGTAAAACTATATGAATCCAACCAATGAAAACCACATTTATGGATACTGTATATTTGCAAACTCTTTTTATGTCTTCCTCTAACCACGTAATAGTAGACATCATAATGACTTAATTGACTCTTCATATGGTTATTACATTTTGATAATCACTCAAGGATGTCTTATAGCATAATAAAGTGTGTAAGAAAAAACCACAAATGTAAATAATTGACAAACAGTCAATGAAGAGTCTTGCATTATTACTATCAAGGATGAATATTTGATGGTTTGCAATCACCGGATGATTAACAGACACACTTGTAAAGCTAGAAAAGAGTAAGGTATTTTTGGTGAATGCTTAGAGTTTATATGGAGACAGGATCCAAGAGCACGAATTGAGGTTGGCTCTTGGATCCAATGTGGAATCGAATAACCGATATTCTGTGCCCATTCCCCCGAACACACAACCACTTTAACCATGTCTCATTGGACATCTGAAAGAGGCCAAATAGGTGTACCGTTGTGTCAATTCCTAGGAATTGCCAGGATATACTACAGCTCTCGATTTTTGATCCGTAATTATTTTTGGAAAAGAAATTGCACTTCCCCAATATATGATATAAGCAGGGCTGACGGAATTTGTGGAACAAAAATAATGTCGGTTATGTTCAGAACTATGCTACAAAAAATTAATCAAATAAGCATAAAAAGGCTGAATATGCGAAACAAATATAAAATATACATTCTGCGCGAGAAATGACGACTTTTTTAGAAAATAAGTTCAATAAATGTTTATTAATATCATTCTGGATAAAGTGGCAGCGTTTTTTTTTGTAAAGATATGCGATAAATAGGAACAAAAGGCCATATATGCGTTATATGTGTTTGAAGGTGGTTTATCCCCAGAAAGTTGATTTGCCGACAAAAACGACACTCCCGAATGAGAGATGTACTTGGCAATGACTGGTGGTATCTAGGAAAGTTATGAATGTGAGTGTTTAATAGCTTTATGTTTATAATTTAATGGTAAGTACACTTTTTGTATATAGTTTTTTTTTTCAATGTCAGCAAAAGTCAAGGTAGAAGACAATAAGTCTCTGCGCGGGATTGACAATATCGATCATGGAAAATTGGTATGGTGTGAAATAAACAAATGCCTATAGAATGATATGTGCCGCTAACTATATAACATAGTACTCAGCCTTACATTCATTTGTGATACAGACATGGATAATATAGAGTGCCTAAGCAACGTATGGATGAAAGAAATAATTTAAAAAGAGTGATGCGGCATCATTCCACTCCCTATGTCATGGAGAGAGAAAAAAGTAACTTTGATATTATATGAATTCTCTTTCTCACTTTAATTCTTTTCTTCCTGTCGTTCTCCCCAACGATGGAAAGCACACACAATACCCAGAGCTGGACTCGGTATTGCCGATTCGGTAGATTTTATTATATATCTATATACGGTACGGTAGGTAAGAAAGAAGATAAAATTATTTAAGTATCTGCTTTGTGACTTCTTCATATGCATTTGGTATCGGACAATTTATAACAAGACAATTACGTACTTAATTTGTTATAATCTTTATAGATATTTAAAATTTAATACATGTTATATTTATATAAATCATATATGCACTCGGATTTTGAAGAAAATAGAAGATAATAGCCAACAAATTATTTCCTTAACTGTCTTTTGTTAACCGTTGTCCGATATTAAATGCACTTTCAGCTCCGAGTTTTTTATTTATTTTGCAAATTTCAACTTCTTTACACCAGGTGACAACGCTTCATGTTCTAAAAACCGATTTACAATCGGTAGTCGCAGCTCTGATAATATGTGACCTATTAATAATGGACCAATTTGTTATTTATACATTAAATGTTTAGATGAAATTTAGTTTGCACTGAGTTCAAAAAAATATATCATATATATTAATAATTGAGGATGAGACAAATGATAAATATAAACAGAGATTTTTATTACGAGGCTTAGAGTCATTTACTTACAAAAGAGATCTATAAACATATATGAAATGGTCTTTAAATAAAAAATAAATATATGTATAAAAAACTCGTCGTTGTATGTTTGTCTGATATTTTAAAATAATGAACTGAAAAAACAACTTTTAGATATATAATAATATTATTAATAATAGTATAGGTGATGAGTGCTGCCCGCGCTTTAAAACTTTTCCTTAGAGTCGGTTTCTGTGAGTAATGTTAAATCCAAAGAATATATTGTTTTATTGATATTGCAAAGTAACTACATTTATCAAGAAAAATGGTTCTAGAGTAAAATCAATGGCTTGTACCGGCCTGTATTTAGTTGATATCTAACTAAAAACTAGACGTACAAGTTACTTTAGTTAAAAGAAAGGAAAAAAATATGTTCGATGGAAGCCATCTTAGGTGCAAAATAAATATTCCTTAAGACAATGAAGCAAAAAGAAAAGGAAGGATATCTTGTTTAGCATTTCATGTCTTAAAGAATAGAAAAAAGAAGAAATGGCAAAAGTTGCCCAGTGACGTCAGAGGAAGGATTTAAGTACAATTTTTTATTGAACACACACACAGAACGGCATATCTGGACATTTATTCAAGGATTATGTTTTTTTATATTTCAAGGACTACTATTTTTCCCCCATCAATATGAGTAACCCCCATTTTAAATGGATATACATCTGTAGGAACTATTCAAGTACTGCAAATTCTTCTTTGTTGAGAGTCCAGTATTATATAGGCTGACATATCGTGTAAAAAAGTCATTTACAAAAAGAAGACACCTTTTATGTTAACATTCCCTTCAATGTAAATGTAAAATGCATTTTTTTAAATCTTTTATTCTTATTTACTTTTCCAAGGTTAAGAAAAGTAATTGAAAATGGGAAAATAAATATCACATCTCATTAAAAATATATATTATTTCTTCCAAAATAAATATAGAGAACTAATAATGTTATAATGTTTAAATTTTGCATAAAATGGATTTTATTGCTTATGATGGCCAGGCGCCAATTGGATTCATTTGTTTTACTACTTGTAATTGCATTAGCCAATAAGAAAGAAGAGTTTCTACACTCCTCTATGGATCCTTGAACTTCTGCCGGATTTCAAGCACATCCGATTGAAACAATTTTAGACTCATTAATGGAAAAGTAACTTAGCATTGGCAGCACTCATAACTAAACGAATACTCAAATGGCAGTGTGGGAGGAGGGGGGGGGGGATAACATACCATGGTGTGAGGAACAAGGGACTTTAAGGAGTAGAAAAGAGGTGAAAGACGGAATAAGAGATATTCAAAGATGTATTAACGTAAAGAATAGATTGTTTATGTAAGAAAGCATTGAATAACAAAGTGTCCACATCTTGCAATTGAGTTATGTATTTTGGGATGTTCTATGACGCACGCCGGTCAAGGTTAGCGCCCGTATACGTCACAGAGTCTATAGAGACTATAATGTATAATAATAATATATTTATGCCCTTCAGGCTTTATACTCATAGAGATATAAAGATATAGAGAGCTTATTGGATTCTTCAGAGGCATGCGTCATATTGCCCAATAGTAACAAATCGCTCTATCTGTATGATCAACTTACGATGACGTAGTACGAATTACTTTGTTTAGTTTGGGCACAAGCGACAGTTGAACGATGTTTCTCTACCATTGAAGGGATAAGCTCTCTATATATCTTTATATCTCTATGACTTTGTACTATATGACGTCACATTCTAAGTTCTTGTAAAATAATAATTTATAAGAAAAATAATATATCATTTACATTCTATTGAGAATCTTTGAATATTTTTCAACCGCTTTCCCCCATTTCTTATTCCAAAGACGATCATGATTTTTCGAACTATAAGTTACTAATTTTCACCTATTTGCTAAAGCCTTAATTTTCATATGAAAATATATATGTATTTTATCTCTTTTTTGTGTGTTTTACTAGTAAATGTGCACACCTTATAGACCAGAAAATTGGATGTCATTATACCACCTTGGATATGCTCCCATTTAATATTGTTGTCTGATAATCAGGAGAATATCCATGCAGACGGAACCCATTGATCCTCTACGCTGAGCAATGAAGAGCCTCCATGACACTTCGAAAGGTATCATCCCTGTTCTCCTCCACAACGAAAAAGTCAAAGTAGTTTCCAAAGGCCCTTTGAAGCCGGGCACTCTCCTCCAGATTCTTCATGAGGTCCTCTTCTATATAAAGCGAGGTCAAGGAAGACAAGCGTCTTGGCCCTCCGCGAGCTTGAGCGAATGGAAGACGTTCTCTCAAAGTTGGCAAGGGTCTTGCTTGAGGTCAAAATGCTTTTGGAGACACGAGAGTTCTCGTAGATGTGTCGCATGTCTTCCATCCCCGGCGCCGCGAGGAATATGATGTAGGCATAAACTCTGTGGAGTTTCGAAGGAGCTTCATGGCGGCTACTCCGCAGTCAAAGACGCAGGTTCGACCATCCTTAATGATGTCCCGAATAGAGTCTAACTTCGTCCCGTAGTAATGTCCATTATAAGACCCATACTCTATAAACTCATGGGAGTTGATTCCGATCTCCATTTCCTCACGTGTGACAAACCAATAGCGCGTCCCGCTATCCTCCTCTGACCGCTTGGGCCGTGATGTGTGGAGTGGGCGGCGCCAAAGCTGGAGGGATCCCCGTTGATAATGCGCGTCTTAAGTGTCCGTCTCCCCATAACGCTCGCTCCCACGATGACAATGATCTTCCGCCGAAGGGTTTCATGAGCGTCACCTCCTCATAGAGCTGCAACTCTGCTTTGTCTAGGGCGGCGACAGATTTAGAGGCACGAAAAAGGCTCTTTTTCTTCTTCTTGGAAATAAGCGCTCCGCAAGACCGATTTTAGAAGTATAGTTGGACTCTGGCGGCACAAAGGCCTTTCGTCTCTCTTCGAGCTCCAATGAAGGTACGAGCCCACTGCTTTCCTCCTCAATGTGACCCCCGTCAAGGACCCGCATGGCCTGCCACCAGTTGGCGTCGTCGCGATTTAGAACAGCCAAACGTCGCCATGATTAAAGGTCAGCCCTGCCTCCGGACAGGGAATTAGGGAATCAATAAAGGTCGTAGTCGAAGAGTGCCCGCACATGACATAGGACCCGTTGGTCCAGATTTGATTTTTCGTTAATGGCCTTTCGAAGGCTTGGCGTATTGGGGATGCCGTATTTGACGAGCTCGTTCTCTGGGGTTTTCTTTACAAGAAAGTGTATTCGCTTATCACTCATGCTCACGAGGGCCATGAGATCCTCTGGGGAGTGAATGGGTATGTTGTTTATCTCTAGAATGATATCTCCGATGTCGATGAGACCATTGGACTCGGCAAGCCCACCTGCAAGGATCCGCGTGACAACAACACAGTCCCCACTCCGTATGACCGTGACTCCCAGCTTCTCTCCTTCGCCAGGCTTTGGAATTGTGACGCGACGAATAGCATCCTCATCCTCACTAAAATACTCTTGGCCTTCCCTCATAGTACTAAACCACTATATGGATCTTGACGGATAACATAAGATGAGGCATTTTGTGGACTTTTTTAAGGGGGAATGAGAGAGAGAGAGAGACAGGTAGATATTTTTGGTGCGTTTCACCAAGACTCCTTGCTCAATAATACCTGGGACATCCAAGTAAATAAATATATACGCAATGTAAAGAGTAGAATAATATACATATTTTTATTATTGTTTGTAGCCTTTTTTCAGAACGTATGTCTTACGTAGGGCACCGCCTTTTAACTTCTTTTATTAATCTACGTGTAAAAAACTACAACATATTACGTGTTCATGAATTGTAAATGCCTGTGAGGGCATAGCTTGGTGGAGATTAGGAGATATATCATTTGTTCAAGGGTTAGATGACAGCAATAAAATTATGCAAGGCGGAATCGGCAAAATATCTGCTAAAATATCAGTTTTAAGACTTTTAATATTTTCTTTTATATTTAAATAGTTTTCAGTTCTTTTAAAGTTTATTGATCTCATTAGATATTAAGCTTTTAAAATGAAGTGAATATTGAGGGCGTCCATCCATTATTTGTTTTTTAATAATAAAGATGCAAAGTTCGATGACTAACTATAATTCTATTTTTGGGTATATGCAATCCTATTGGTTGAATCCAGGCTTGTGAACGGAACGCAAAATTGAACGGCGTTCAGCTGAACGCACGTTCAATGAACGGAACGCTGAACGGAACGCAACTTTTTTTTGAACGCTGAACGTTGAACGCAAAAAAAGAGTTTTGCGTTCAGCGTTCAATTTTTCCCAACTTGTCTTTGACTTTTTTTGGAAATTCTTTAAAAAAAAAAACGTTATCAATACGCAGTACTTTTTTGGGAAATTCTTTTCTAAAAAAAACGTCATCACTACGCATTACTTTAAAAAAAAAACGTCATCACTACGCATTACTTTTAAAAAAAAAACGTCATCACTACGCAGTACTTTTTTAGGAAATTCTTTTCTAAAAAAAAACGTCATCACTACGCATTACTTTTTTGGGAAATTCTTTTCTAAAAAAAAAAAACGTCATCACTACGCTAACTTTTTTTGGAAATTCGTTTTAAATATTTGAACGCTGAACGCTAACGAACGCTGAACGCAAACATTGAACGGAACGCTGAACGGAACTCTAATTTTTTTGAACGCTGAACGGAACGCTGACGCAAAAAAGCTGAACGCTCACAAGCCTGGTTGAATCTATTTAACATGACGTCACATGAAATCTTCCCTATGAAGAGCAAGGATTGGTCATGGAGGCCCTCCTGAAGAGAACTAGGATGACTAAGTCAAGAGGCGGGTGAACGAGGAGTCACTCACTCATATTATAATGACCTTTGACCTTCGAAAACGACATTATGATCTACGTCACATCTGAAGTCAAATTGTATTTATTTGTCGCAGTAGGAGATCCAGTAGAATCGTTGACTCTTCTGGTAGAGATCACGATTGTATCTTCTCCTAGGAGTAATACGATCATGATCTATATCAGAAGAATCAATGACTCTATTGGAAGAGATCAGGAGTGTTATCTCTTATAGGAGTGATGACGACTGAAATATGGAGATGGTAGTACGACGTTATTCGAATTATTTTTATCATACCTGATTATCTCAGATGAGTATCAAATTATTATTATGAAGGTCGATGATATAAGATACAAAGTTAATTGAACATTGTGTCTTTGTATTGATGCCTTGAACACAAAAATAAATTCATTTCCACCAAAATATAGATAGAATCGCAAATGAATATATAGTTTGTACCACATCAAATATAATCTCTACATTTAAGTCGGCATCTCTCCTAGAAGAGATAAGATCGTAATCTCTACCTGAGAGTCAACGATTCACCTGGATCTCCTCTCGTCTGCGACCAATAAGAGATATAACGATATAGATAGCTTTATTCCCTTCAATAGCAGAGAAACGTCGTTCTGCGCCCAATATAAGCAAAGTTATTTGATCCACGTCATCTTAAGCGGATCATAGAGATAGAAGGATTTGTTATATTGGGCAATATGACGTATAATATGACAATACGCTATCTATGTCTTAATATCTCTATGGCTGAGACATATTCATACAATTGGAATGTTTTATTTTCATTATTTGTGCCATTCATGTTAATAATAAAAACAAAGATATAATTAAAGTAAACAAATATCTTCAATTGTACAAAAGAGGCTTTAGAAAAACTGTTACTCTTGATTGCCCTCATATGCACGTCTATATGTAAATAAACAATTACAATTCATTTAATACTCCAAAAATTATATTAAATTGTACTGTTTATTGTTGAGCAATTTTTGAACCTTCAGAAATAATCCACAGATCCCAATGGGATCAGCGCTATCAGAGGCTGGGATTCAGTATTGCAAAATTTAATGCCGGTACTGGTTTCATGAGCAAGTATTTTTAACGTTCATCATCATATATTGTTCAAGGTTTTTTGTTTTTTTTTGTTGTAAAAACAGTTTTTTTTTTGTTCGGTAATCTTTCATACAGGAAATATAATAAAGCTATTCATGGCATGTTGGCGAGATACATGAACAACAGGGTTTTTTACTATACATGGTCCACAGGCATCATATTATGATATATAACGATCATAGAGACATAGAGAGCTTATTGATTCTTCAGAGGCATACATTCATTGTGTTCAATATAAACAAATCTTTCTATCTCTATGATCAACTTACGATGACGTAGGTCAAATTACTTGTGTTTAGTTTGGTCAATGGCGACAGCTGAACGATGTTTCTCTGTTATTGAAAGGGAATAAACTCTCTAATATCTTTATATCTCTATGGGTCCGATTGAGTAGGATATATAGGAATATAAAATACATTATATATTTTTTATCTACCGATTGAAGGCGATGTCAGTATATTCTGATAAAAAAATATCTAGTGGGAGAGTGGAATCTATTTAGGATACATTAGGATATTGATATAAGTATTTTTCTACATATTACATAATAATCATGCAATCAATAATGGTATTCAGTTTGGGGCTTTTATAGCTTAAAATTATCAGTATCAGCAGTGTTGTCCCCCTAACGCTCGTCGAGTAATATATGTACTTAGTTATATTACTGTGACTAACTAGAGAAAACAAACATATTAGATATTACTGTCAAGTAATAACTACTATGTAATATCCTAGTTACATATTACTTTCGTGAAGAAAAAATATTTCGACAGGCATTTTTGATGAAAATTAATGAACTGTGAATGTATTATGTGCCGTCCCCCAGTAGACATAAAATACAACTAGGTTTGGTGAGGATTTTTACAAATCCTGTTTGAATAGCCTTTACTATTATTGTTTCGGAATGCCCAAAAAGTAATATCGTATATAAAGTAGTATATTACTTTTGAGAAGTATAACTAATATTTTTTCTAATATACAAAAATAAGAAAGCCTCTGGGCCAGACGGTATTAGAGGTTCAATCTTCAGTTTATTGTGCAAATGAAGTCACCCCCTACTTACTCAGGATTAGCAAAGAATGGAAACTAAAGGCGCCCTTCCAGCGCCTCTTACTCACGGCAGAATTTCACTCATCCCCAAGAAGGGCAGCGGAAACCTAATTAGCACTGGAGGCCTTTGACAATAAGAATGAGGCATACCGTATATTGGCAGGTATTTTAGCACGACAAATAGACCCATTTTAAACAAAAGTCTTGGGCAAGAGCAAAAAGGATTCCTAAAAAGAAGAAATATCGCTGATGTGTCAAGAAATATCAGGACTGCCATGGACTCCACGAGCCGGAGACAAAAATTTGGAGCCATAATCGCAATCGATTTTAGCAAAGCGTTCAATACTATTAGCCAAAATTTTATTTTCAAAGCTGTGAAAAAGTTTCTTCCCAAAAAAGTATTTTAACCCCATACGCTCTCTTCTTTTTAACGGTAGCTCTACTATTGTTTAGATGGCCTCCAAGTGACCCTATAATTTTAGGAAAAAGCTGTAGACAAGGATGCCCAGTATCACCCCTCTTGTTTGTCGCTTCGATGGAACAATTAAACACTTAATTAACCGTAAATATTATGGTTTTGGAGTGCAAATGGAAAATAAAAAGCACATAATGGACCTCTACGCCGACGATGTAACCTTAATGGTGCAAGGGAATTCGGAGGAACAGCTTATAAGGAGAATTGAGATTTTAGTTGCCTTTTTTGGAAATTTTTCAAAAATAATGTGACTTAACGTAAACGTGGAGAAGACCTCCATTCTTCCTATTTGGCATTTGGCAACCTGCACTTTCGTCGATTATAGGGGGGTGCAAGGTGTTAGATCAGTGAATATTTTAGGTATTATGTGGGAAATAAACCGCCCTTCACTTTTAAATTTTGAAGACCTAAATAGTCAAGCTTATAAATGGTGTCAGGCATGGAGAAGTTTTGTATACAAAAGCGTATTGACATACAATACAAAATTGATCTCTCAAATGATTACATATTATCTCTGCGATTCATCAATAGGGGAAAAATTCATTGAAGAAGAAGATAATGGTTGAATAAATTGTTTGACCAGAAATATATTCCTACCTTAAAAAGAAAAAGGTCTCAATTTGGGTGGAGGCCTGGTCTTACTACAAATAGTATTTTACCTAAATATTTTAAAAAGTTTTTACAACCTCACTCTGCACCCTCACGTGGAGATGGCAACTACTACTATTTAGTGACCCTTGTATTTTTTAAAACACTCATGTTTGGACTGACTTGTGCAACAGCACGATAGCTCTATATTCAAAGGATTGGCAGCTATGCAGAGGGTAAATATGGAAAAATTCACCCTTATTTGACTCTAACAGTATTACAGATATTATTCGTCAAAATATTAAACGAAGACCCTTTTTTAAGGGATAAAAGAACACCAGAGGAATTGGAAAGGATTGCACTGATAGAGGAACAGGCTAACGTTTGGCGACTTGGATAATATAACATCATTCAAAACGGAAGATTTTATTTTCCTCTTTTAGAGAGAGCTAAACAGCATATCCCATTGACTCCTTGGCATTGCAG
>CP045908.1:1653755-1695918 GCA_013387185.1 Caligus rogercresseyi
CCTATACAATACAAATTATCTCTCAAATGATTTACATATCTACTGCGATTCCATCAATAGGGGGAAAATTCATTGAAGAAGAAGATAAGTGGTTGAATAATTGTTTGACCAGAAATATATTCCTACCTTAAAAAGAAGAAGGTCTCATTTGGTGGAGGCCTGGTCTTACTACAAAATATTTTACCTAAAATATTTTTAAAAGTTTTTACAACCTCACTCTGCACCCGCACGTGGAATGGCACTATTTTAGTGACCCTTTATTTTTAAAACCTCATGTTTGGAACTGACTTGTGCAACAGCACGATAGCTCTATATTCAAAGGAATTGGCAGCTATGCAAGGGTAATATGGAAAAATCCCCCTTATTTGACTCTAACAGTATTACAGATATTATTCGTCAAAATATTAAACGAAGACCCTTTTTTAAAGGGATAAAAGAAACACCAGAGGAATTGGAAAGGATTGCGCTGATAGAGAACAGACTAACGTTTGGCGACTTGGATAATAAACATCATTCACAATCGGAAGATTTTATTTTCCTCTTTTGAGAGGAGCTAAACAGCATATCCCATTGACTCCTTGGCATTGCAAGTTCCTCGTTAAAGAGCCCCCTCAGAAAAAGCAGATGAAATTGTCAAAACCATTATCCTCACTGGGTTTACCTGGAGGATGGAGGAAAAAAATATTGGTGTCACTTGTGGGAATTAATGATACCCGGAAATTTACTGCCCAATTACAAATCTCCGCTAATCTAATCAGATTTTCGGAGCACTGCAAGGATTGTGGATACATTTATGTGGACATCAAACACGCCTTCTGTGATTGCCCTGCTCTAACAATTATTAGAATTTTATCACTCTAAATTCTGAGTTCATTCCAAGTTTCAAAGAGGAAATATGAGGGGCATTGTTCTTTTCGGCGGTTTCAACACCGGGAAACGCTGCAAAGAGGAAAGTACCGTTAGGGCGTCGTTACTTAATTGCAAGGCCTACATAGCGAAAAAAAAATGGGAGGGAAACCATCAATGCAAGAGATCTGCGGTCAATCATGGTGTCGGCCGCCGCTCGTTACGCGGCATTTTCCTTGAGGATCCCAATGGTACAAAGTTCGACCTGGAATCATGCTTCGGAAGTCATAAAATATTTCCCTTCTACTTCTCCCCTGCACACCAAATCTCTGGAAATAATCATCAGACAATTTAAGAAGTTCAAGAACAACCATGATATTTTATCCATATACTTATATTATTCGTTTTTTAGTGTGTTTTTGAATATTTTATCACAAGAATTTTATGTTAAAAATTATTTAATATTTACGTCTGTATTTTTTAGATACTATATCGTAAGATTTTATGTTAAGAATTTAGTTGATATATACATACGTTTGTGTTTAAGGTTTCTAAAAGGAAAATAATTTTAGCTATAATGTTTATTTATGTTTTGTTTTAAACACAATTTTCCTTTTATAACTATTATATGTATATGTTTTATGCACGTAATAATAAAAACCTTGCTGATGGAAAAAAAAATATTACTACGCAGTAAAAAGTAGTATATTACATACTACTTTCAAAGTAAGTAATTTCGACCAACACTGGGTATCAGTAAAAGAAATCTACCACGGGTAGCCCCGATCTATAGAAATGTCAGTTATCAATGATAGTTCCAGTTCTGGCCATAATTAATAGACTTTACAATTTTCAAGTCTTAATGAATAAAATACTTCTCACAGTCTTGTTTTAATAATAAAAAAGTTGTTTCCTTAAAGTTAAGGACCCTGTTGCAATACTTAACCCTGTTGTAATACTTCTTAAAATCAAGAATAATGTTGATTACACCAAAATAGAAATATTAAAAATGATTATATTTTCCCCCTCAATTGTTTCGGACCATTTAATTCAAAGGTTTTATGATGATATAGTAAGTTTTTACGCCTCATTTCACTATGGGTGATTGATCGTTTCTTCCTAGTTATTTTTCAAATACATTCTCCTTGTTTTTTGTTTTTTTTCTCTTGGAAAATCCCATTGTTGTATTAGAAGGGTGGTACTCAACCACATCGACGAAAAATATTTTTGCAAAAGCCATGTAACATCCCATTATGTAATAACACCGCATTATATAATAATCAGGAACGACCGGAGCCGGGCGTGGACTTAATTTTTTTAAATATTCGTTCGTTCGTCATTCTGAAAGTGATGACGTTTTTCTTTTTAGAAATTAATTTTTGCTATTTTTTATATTTAAAAATTATTTTCTAAAATAAAGTGGTGGCGTTTCATGGTAATGATGTAATAAATTTTCAGTGGGACTTAATAGAACCGCAACTTGTCTTAAATGAGCCGCGGGCTGAGTATCGCTGTGTTAGATTATTGCAATTCCATACCTTAGATATATTCCTAAATGTTACATATTATTATTATTTGGTGATCGGTTGTTAGTGTGAACTTGTCATGGCCTCGCCACCTGCAAACTTCTAGCGCTCTCATCGAAATCTAATGTGATTATTGCGACTGAAACTGAGCTTTGCCTAGACGACGTGCCCATTATACCAGGCTTTGATACTCTTCTGCCGTTTGTCCGTAAGTCGAAAAGACGTCGAACAGCCATGTTCGTTGCCAAGGCCCTACAAGCTGCAGATCTCAACGCCGTTGATCTACCCATTGTCGCTGCTAAGATAGGAACGCGTCTATACGTTGGAATTTACAGGCAGTCTACATCACTCTCAAACAGCGTCTCTGGCAAGGGATTAGCTTTCGAGACGACTCAGCTGGATGAGATAGGAAAGACACTGAAAGTATTCTCTGAGACTCATGGAGTGAAAGAAATGATGGTCGCAGGAGACTTCAATCTGGACGTTACATTGCATTTAATTACTAGGCAGTTGTTTCCGTGAACGATGAAAGGATCGATAAACAATAATTATGACTGAGATCAAACTTTTTACCGTTTATTCGCTATCGCTAGTCTCCAAAAATGAAGAACTATGAACTCAAAAACGAATTTTCTTAATAATAATAATAACAGACCTGATTCCATCAAGTGATAATCTGCATATCATTAGACGGTGGTACCGGCGGTAGATTACTTCTACCGCTACCGATCATTCAGAGCATTTAAAAATCTACAAATATCACTCCCGATTATATCATTTTTTTCAAAATATACCGCCTATAGACTGTAGATTTTTATACAAATCTAATGATTGAACACAACTTGCGACGGACAATCGCATCATGGTACTCAACTGATAATAATCAGTAGGTCATTTGACGATAGTACCGGTGTTAGATTTTTTCTACCGCTGCCGATCATTTTGAAAATTTAAAACTTACCGAATACCGCTTACATCATTTTTTAGAATGTACTCATACTGCCCCTACAGACGATTATTCTTTTACAAATCCACGGTTTGAACACCATCTACTACTGATCCCTTTGTTTACCTGGATTCTCATGGACTTATATTTTTTGGACTCTGGAACATTGGCGTAAGAGACAGGGGGGCAACTGCCCCCCAAAAAAATTCGGTGAGTTCTCAAATTCGGAAAATTGGTTGAGGTATTCGGGCATTTAAGTTGAAGAAAAAAATATGAAATTATGAAAGCAATTGGATTTTGAATTATAACCAAATAAATATAATGTAATGAATAGTATGTAATTACAATAAAGAAAATATTTATCTAATAGCTTTCTTCTTCGATTATTTTTTCACCGATTTAACAGTTCTTGTTAAAATTCGGGCAAATTGAATGCTGCCCCCAAAACCAACATCTCCCCTACGCTTATGAACATTGATAAATGATCAAAAGATAATATAATATTAATTGATTGGATCGTTTGAAAGCCGAAATTGTCACCAAAATGCCTCATAAGAAGAAAAGAGATGCTCTTCGATCAAGTAAAAATAGCCAGAAGTCAATAAAAATATCAGCAAAATTGGTTGACTTAGTTCAAATAGATTATACATCCTTAACACATCCTCCACGTATGACCTCAAGCGATTACTGGATCCCTGCATCCACTATAAAAATGAGCTCCATGAAAGAAGATCTTGCTTGAAGGACAAATCATCAATAGTTTACGAAGGTCCGTCTCAATAGTCGTTCTATGCCCAGGAATCGAAAAGTAGTAGTATGTATAAGTATGGAACCAAAAGTAGATTTGTTTAGATCCGACTTTTATTGAACGAGGGATTCAATAAAACGAACAAAAATGTAGTTGCCAACTAAAATAAATGGAGTTCATTGGTGAAAACTGATTATAAGGGCATAGTTAACTCCATCATAAATAAGCTATCTATTCGATCGGAACCACTGACTTATATATAAATCGCAGATGCTACTCGGTGTTACTCGGAAATGTAATCTAGTAGTTCCCTGGCATCTCTCAATTGATACATAAAAAGTGTATCAAACTAAGTGTTTAGGAGGTAGAGAGAATTGAACAAGCAAAGCAAACGGTTTTTTATTAATATATATATACGTTTCCCCCAGAAACAACTACTAGTTCTTGGCATCCCAAAATCATCTACATAAAATTATTTTCATATCTAACGCGACATATTCAAGACATAGACGGTAACTATTTTTCCACATGAAATAAACATATGAAAATCGAATATTTCGGGAGGTACCAAAGGGTTACCCCTCCTCAAAGTCATCACCAGAAAATGTATTACAAATATAACTTGGCAAAACGTTTTTTGCTAAATAAATAAATACGACAACTTTCCAGAAGTCTCACCCACCTCAGGCCTAAACCCTCCTACTCTCTGAGCCCTCAAAATTATTCACTAAATATTCATCAAGATGAATCCTTTGGGAGTAAGGGAAACGAATGAAAAAGGGGAATTCTTATTTTATTAGTATAGATAAGAGGGAAAGAGAGACATTACCAGCTGTCAAATATAAGGCAATAATAAATGAACAAAGCAAATTTTTTATGATAGAATTATCACCACCTTTGTTCTTAGACCTTTGGATAAACATAGAATTCCATTGCACTTGATGAATCTTTTCAATACTGTTTACGTTATTATGTTCAAATACTTATCAGACGGATTTGCGTCTATGTAGGCCATATTTTCCTCAAACAGAAGTTACTAGTATTATGATTAAAAGTCAATAGTAGTCATTTTCATTCTTTTTTTTTTTGCATAGAGCTTCTCTTTATATATTCTGTCTTTCATGTTTGTATCTTCTTCTCTCAATTATTCTTCTACAGATAGAATTTTATCATAATATGACGATGACGTGGTTTACACACAGGGGGGGGAACACAACTTATTCATGGGAAGATAGGTAATAAGTAAGGAAGGAAGGAAGTGGAGAGAGCGGGAGAGAGAGAGGTTATCATCCATAGGTACTCTCTATTTGATGCGGCGTTTGTCCGTCATTATTTCCTCCAGCTCCTCCTGTTCCCACCATGTTCCCAGATGATGATGCACTCCCTCCTCCCATGGCAGCATACTGATTGGGCCCGGCTCTGGAGAAGCCAGGAGGGGCGTGCTCTGACCCCAATGCTGGGGATGGTGATGCGGCGGCGTGTGAAAGTGTTGTCCATAGTGAGCAGCAGCAGCAGCGGCGGCGGCAGCAGCAGCATGTAGAGACGTAGAGGAGGATCCGCCGCCGTGACGAGATGCTGATGAAGATCCATAAGAAGAGTTCATCCCGTTGTTGTGTTGTAGCCCCAGGTTCTCGAATCCTGGTAATAGTGAGCCCATGGCGTGATAGGAGGAAAGGGAAGGAGGACCCGCGGCGGTGGAGGGGGAGCTCTCTGTTGTGAGTTGCTCTAGATTTGCCTTGATCCAGTTGGGAGGGGACTCGGGTCGACTCTCGGCCAATTGACCCCGACGATGGCGGGGTCCAGGACCGTCCAATCGTTTTGGCTTATGTTATTCCAGCCTGGAACAAAAAAAGAAGAGGCGTGAAGGAATGGCTTTCTAATCTTCCTTGGCAGGGACTAAAAGTGAGCCAGATATGTTCGCTAAAAAACTAGTATGAGGGCCCGTGAAAAGAAAAAGACAGCAGAAGTAAAAAAGTCATGTTTATGAACGACAATGAGTTACATTTCTACCAGATGAATACAATTTGGTTGTATAGAAAGGATTTGCAATGAAACACTATTCAAAAAACAGGGATGCCGCGAAAGCGCCATTATCCCTACACTGGACAAGGAGTGTCATTAAACAGAAAGCCCCCAGAAAGTGAATTTAAATATCCCTCTCTCCCTGTTAGAGGTTTCATGTATATGTTATGATGCATTCATCTAAGTTACTGTGACGTGTGAATTGAACTGCGGGTCATTTTATTGATACACAACTCAGTTATTGGACTTGGTCCAAGCAATAAATGTTGACAAGGAAAGTCAATAGGATATATATGATGTTAAAATGAACCGAACCCAGTACAGTGCATCTGAAAGTTCGACAACACACTTCAAACTGACCCAAGAAGGTCGTCATCTATTTTGACACTCTCCAGTCGTCTGGGATTCACATCCAAATATCCCTGCTGGTTGGTTTTGGGGTTGGTGGTGAGCCATCATTCATGTATTTCTTAATAATATGATCTCACAATCCCTCTATTGATTGAAAGGAAAACTATAGTTATGAGCAACACTCTCACTCTTCCTTTCTAGCTTTGAATGTGAATCCGCTCAGTCCATTCTACAACTAATAATGTATATGAGGGGCAGTAACTCACCAGATCTGTGCTGGTTTTGCTGTTGATGAACCCTATCATTCATAGAGGGAGGGTATTTATGCTGCTGCTGCTGTTGATGTCCTTGATGCTCAACAGCTAATGCGGCGTGATGATGATGCTGCTGCTGCTGATAGCTTGAGGAGTTGTTATCTCTATGACTGCTGCCGCCATTACTACTACTAGTAGTAATGTTATTACTATTATTAATATTGTTGTTGCTGTTGCTGTTTGTGGGTAGGTTTCCAAAGCTAACACTAATATTGGGTAAAAGAGCCCGCAGACCATCCTGCCAGTCTTTATTCGCATAGTTGCTAAGTAACTGTTTCTCATTTCTGGAGCAGCTTAGAAGAGAGTCCAGGGGACTCGGGTGCTGAGGCTGTGAGTGAGGGTAGAGGCCACCGCCACCACCTCCGAAGATGTGATTGTGTGAAGATCCAACCCCGTTTGTCCCGCCGCCGCCGCCGCCTCGATAGGTGGCAGCATAATCGCCACCATTTAGGAATCCCGGAGTACTGAACTGCTGACTGGATGAGGAATTGGAGAGATTGACGTCTAGACTTCCAGATAGATAACTATGAATATCTGTGGAGAAAGAGAGAAAACGTGACGAATGATGATGCGGCGACATAATGAACGATATATATAGAAGATCTAAGATTGGTGTAAAGTAGAAGTAACATCTTCTTATATATCTAAGATTGGGAAAAAGGATGTCGTCCCCGTTACATCCATAGAGATATAAAGACATAGAGGGCTTATTGGATTCTTCAGAGGAATACGTTTGTGTCCAATTTAAAAACATCTTTCTATCTCTATGATCAACTTACGATCACGTAGATCAAATTACTTTGTTTATATTAAAGCGTTAAAGTAAAGTAGCGCATGCAAGGCAAAAAGTAAACAAAAAGAAATGGCCAAATTGTGGTTATTTTCTTTAACGTTAGATGTCGCTAGTCCATGAAATTACGTCACAATCCTATTTAAAACCGGTTTAAAGGGATTAAATTTGATTATTTAAAATATATCAAGATAAAAAACTTCTCCAAATATAAATACTAAAAGGACTTAGTTATTATTTTCAAAGAGGTCTAGAATCAAAGCGCGCCTTACGGACTAAAGAAGAACTAAAATTTTGGCCAATTCCTTTTGGGAAAAAAGGAAGAATTTTATGTTATGCATGCGCTACTTTACCCTAACGCTTTAGTTTATATTGGGCACAGAATACAGCTGAACGACGATTTTTCTCTGCAATTGAAGGGAAGCAGCTTTCTATATCTTTATATCTCTTTCATCCCTTCATTCATTGACTCAAATTTACATAGGCATCCTACATACCATGGGAAGTAGAAGAAGTGTTGGAGGTGGAGGAGGGCCCACCGCCTGAGGCATTGTTATTAGAAGTATTATGTGAGTTGAGGTTGACCAAGTTAAATCCCGGGGGCGGGGGCATTTGGACCTAGCAGCAGTGGATGATAATGTAGAATGGCCGCCGTTTAAGGAGGAGGAGGAATTAGAAGAGGAGACGGGATGAGGTTGGAGGAGAGGAATGATGAGGATGATGATGGGAGTGGGCGAGATGGGAGTTGTGGTGGTACTGTTGTTGTTGTTGGGTTGTTGTGTATGGAGGTGATGAGGGGGTAAAAGAGACTCCTCAGTCAGTTGACTACTCTCCTGATGAACATGCGATGAGTGGTGAATGTTGTTACTGCTGCTATGCTGATGGTAGAGGAGCTTGGACTCGGACTCCAGCATTTCCGCAAGGGCCTTTTGTGTCTCAATAAAGGGATCAAAGCCCAGGCCATCGTCTTCATCTTCAACTATACTTCCACCTCCGGATTCCTCAACTCCGCCGCCGTTCTCCCTGGGGACAACATGAGTATCCTCTTCGTCTTCCTCAGTGGTGCCCCCCAAACCACCGCCGCCGCTGCTAGGAAGAACGATGTCTTCATCGTCTGTGCTGTGGCTCCCAATGTCCTTAGAGGAGGAATCCTCTGTAGGGGGAGACCACTCTGGAAAGGGGAAAAAAGACATGACACGTTTACTTTTTCTTATATTGGCTCCGCCGATGGGATTGCTATATTATTCGTGCGGAAATAATATTACTTATCAATCCATGTTTAACCAAGGAATACTAGAAACACCAGTGAAGGGTGACTCTTTACCTAAGTAGGTACTTCTTCTTCAGAAGTTATTTATTGTTTAGTGTATTCCAATATCAATTATTTTTCGTGAAATTGATCTCAACTAAGTTGAAGTGTTAATTGGAATATTTTATCTTTAAAGAATATAAAACACTTAAACAGATAAAGGAATGTAATATATACATTAACATATATCATAAATAAATAGAATTTAGAAGCCCTGCTGACGTATTGATTTCCCGGCGCGCGAAAAAAGTAGTCACCCTTCCATGCAGTTTCTAGTATTCCTTGGTGTAACAAAGTAAAATAGTTTTTTAAAGCTTATTTGCTTATTTAGTGGCTGACATTATGGGTAAATATGTTGACAAAAGAGCCTTTAAAGTAAACAAGCTATTTGATTGCTTTATCGAGTTTTTCTTTATCTTCATCCTGCCAGGATAATTACAAAATAACGCACCGCTACAGATCAGAAATATCAGGTAGCAGTAGATATTAAATAGTATCACAATAAAAATATTAACGTCATCCTGTTGACAATTATTTAAGGTGTATTTTGGTAAGTCAGTATCTTATGTTTCTTATACGTTAAATGGAAGTACTCAGAGTACAATCACTATAATAACTGGACACTCCACAGAGAAGGGGGAAAAACTTGGAGGTGAAAATATATTCTTGGGAATAGGAAAAGGGAAGCCTTGCACTAAAAAAAAGTCCAATAATGCCATACTATATGTTTCATAAAAAGAACTCACTTTCATCCCTTTACCCATTCCTTGGTATTTAACCTTTGACCTCTCAAGGGATAACGAAACCCTCTTCATTCTCTTTGTTATATCATCGATTTTAAGAATGTATATTGAGTCAGTCAAGGGACTTAAAATGGCGTCCATCAGTTACTCATATTTTATTATATGTTTCATAAAAAGAACTCCCTTTCAAGGGACGTTAGTTTCATTACTTTAACCATTCCTTGGTATTTAACCTTTGACCTCTGAAGGGATAATAAGGCTTTTTGTTATTTCACGATTATAAGAATTATATTGAGTCAGACAAGGGATTTAAGATAGTTGCTGAGTCGAGTATATTTCTTTTGAGTCAATTGTGTATCCATTAATATTTTAAGTAGGTAGCCCTTTCAAATCAACACAATCCAACAACGTCATATGCCAAAATACTCAACAGATATTTACTTATTCCTAATGCCAAGAAGTATGAGCAGACTCTATATGGTTGATATTTGCCTTTGTCCTTATTAGGATCATATTGATTGATTTATATGCTGCTGATTTTTCTTATAAATCTACAAGGTTTAACAAAATATATTTCGACATAAAAGCGACTTAAGATGGCCGCTATCGAGTTTTTTTTCTTCTTCCTTTCTTTATTGTGTATCATCTAGTTATTATTATTATATATATATATAGGTCGGTGATTTATACAATTAAAATGCCATTTAAAATATATACTCTATGATGATGATATTTTGTTTGTCCATGCTATTATTAAAAACATACCTCTATGATCTCCATTGAAATTGATGGCTTCTAGATTGTTCTTGTTGATGCTAATATGATGATTCTGATAGTTACTATTGATGTGATTGCTGCTGCTGCTGCTATGGGACGAATTGCCTTGCTGTTGAAGAAGCTGCTGCTGTTGATGATGCTTATCACTTAATAAACAGCCGTCCCCCTCAAAGAAAGCCCCGTCAGAGCCGCCTTTGCTCTCCTCGGGGAATTCTCTTCGATTATGATGTTGTTGCTGCTGGAGCTGGTGGTGATGGTGATGATCAAATGAGGGTAGAAGGCCCTCTCTGAAATTAGGAATAAGAAAGGGAATATGAATATTTGAAAAGCATGTTATTAAATATAAAGCGTTAAAGTAAAGTAGCGCATGCAAGGAAAAAGTAAACAAAAAAAATTGGCCAAAATTTTGTAATTTCCTTTAACGTTAGATGTCGTTGTCCATGAAATTACGTCACAATCCTATTTAAAACCGGTTTAAAGGGATTAAATTTGATGATTTGAAATATATCAAATAACTACAAGATAAAAACGTCTCCAAATATAGATAATAAAAGGACTTTATTATTATTTTCAAAGAGCTCTAGCATAAAAGCGCCCCTTACGGACTTAAGAGGAACTAATATTAAGTCCAATTTTTTTGGGGGAAAAGGAAGAATTTTATGTTATGCATGCGCTACTTTACTTTAACGCTTTAATTAAATATGTCTGCGGTTGGTTATATTTGTATGAGTATTCAAACCCTTAAAGATGTCTCCTTGTGTGAAGACAAGGAGTTAAAATGGTTGTATCTGAGGTACTGAAAAAGAAGGACTCAGAGAAAGCCTTTTAACATTGAAAAGTAAACAAAATGATATTAAATGGGTTTAACTTTTTTAAATAATGTCTGTAGAGGCTTTATGGATGATAATAATATTTGAAGGCTTTGATTTGAAATCATAACTATAAATTAATGCTATATGCAGTTAAGAATATCAGAGAAAAAAAATCATTGTCTTAAAATCAAATTTTAATGTATAAAAACCTTTTGAATTTCAGTGATTTGTCAAGAAACCCACAGATAACTATTTCTTTGAGTCGGTAACTTATATTCCCCTCTGTAAGGATCTTTTTATCGTCATATATGATTATGGATAATGATCATATTTGAATGCTTAGGTTTGAAATCATAACTATAAATTATCTTACAGCAGTAAAAAATAACAGAAAATGCACATAATAATAGTTTTACAATCAAATAAAGATTTTACAGCATAAAAACCCTTTGAATTTCATTTGTCAAGAATTATTTGGCAAGAAACCCACAGATAACTATTTCTTTCAGTTGGTAACTCTTATTATATTCCCCTCTGTAAGGATCTATCCCATCGTCATATATGAGAAAAACAAACCTTATTTCCATGAGGTGAAGAAATAAATAAGTTTTCTAAATCCCACCAAAAAGACCCCCTTGATATTGATTGATTTATAGAAATCACTCATTTCACATTTTTAAATTCGTTTGCAGCGCGTACTCACCTAATTCTATGATTCATGTTTTCAAGTTCATTTGAGGAGAGGTTGGGCCCACCGCCGCCGTTTGTCCTTAGATTGGGCCAGTTCTCTTTGGGCGATGGGGACTTGGGCTCGTCCCGAGAGGAAGTTGACGAGGATGAAGCCGAGGAGGAGGAGAGAAGGGAGGACGACGACGACTTGTCCACACCGCCATTATTGCTATTGGCGGAGGAAACGACGACGACGTTGTTGTTGTTATTATTGCTCCCTGAGGAGGGAGACTCCGAATGGTGGTGGCTGCTGCTAAGGATCTGTATATTGCTCTGTATCTCCTCATGCAGACTCTTTTCGTAGTCCGTATGCTTCCCTTGCTGCATTTCCTCTTTTGTAAAACTAGCGGCTTCATCGCCTATAAAAAGAACGTAAAAATATATAAACTCAATAATAATTACATTTAAAAATGCGAAAACAAAGTTTTATTCATTTTTAAGATTTTTTATGTCATAAAACTCTCATTTTTTCCTTTATAAAAGAGTAACTTAAGTAGAAATGGTCAATAAATACTTTTTTTTTTTTGTTTTGCCTATATGGTTCGACAGAATTGCAGTATCCGATTGGATATAAATAAGCATTATAGCATTAAAATTAGTCACTCGAACCTAAGATCTTATCATCAATGAGGTAGACCAAAAATGACCATCCTCTCTCGGGAGCATTTGACCCAGTGCCCCCAGCATTGAGAATTGAACACGCCTTAACACGCACGGCTATTGCACCCCTTATTAACATAATTTGAAATATATGTTTTTATAAATCATATGCAAGTAAGTAAAAAAATTATAATTACACATTTAAAAAATGTGATATAATTTTTTATGTCGTAAAGCTCTCAGTTTGATGTCTAAAGAAAGAGTGAGTTAAAGAGATGTTCAATAAATACAAATGAAGATTTATTCATTTACATAATTTATAAAGTAAAATATTTAATAATGATTATTTTTTAAATAAAATACAATTTATTGTTTCCATTTCTTAAATATTTTTTTGTCTCTGTCAAAATAGCAATTCGTAGCCGAAGAAATGTGAAATATTTAATATTTACATTCTTTTTTACCCAGTAAAAAAAAATATTTACTCTATCATCTAAAAAATATATAAGAAAATATTCTAAATACTTTTTTTTTTTTGAACACTTAATTGAACATTAAAGAGCAAAATTACTGTCTAAAAATTATTCATTTATTCACCAAAAAAAAAGGACACTGTCTCTTTAAAATCCTCTTTACAACATTTGAGCGCTGTGCTGTCAATGATGGTAATTAACAGATTCGGTCTCCAACCCAGTCACATAAAGAAGATCCTGGGTAGGGAATTCTTAGGGAATATCGAAGTTACGTGCCACTGCACTAATGATGATTGCGCATAGGTGGTCGGACCTTTATATATAAAGTAACTGCATTTTTTAAATATATTTTTTTGTAAATAAGATATAATTTTACTTAACCCTTAGATGCATAAGTGGTTCAAAAATGAACCGATGAGGTTGTTTTCTTGAAATGTCTTCGTAATGAAAATTGTTATTTCATATTCCAGGTATTCCTCAAAAACATGTTTTTGATATAATGCCATTTACATTTTTAACTTACCTATTATACATTTAAGAAATTGTAGTTTTTGTATTACAGGTAGTTTGTCTGAACTGCATACAGTGATGAGACAAGATACATTTTTCTATTGCTGTTCTGGGTAATTTTCTTTTTCAAAAATGTTAAAAAGTGAAAAATAAAGATATTTCAACCATGAAATCATACTTGTGTGGTCCTAAATATAATACTAAATATTATACAAGTGATTATTCTTAACCAAAATGACAAAAATGGCATAAAAACACATTGATTCTAACATGGGTCATTTTTGACCCACTTATGGAAGAGTGTAGGGTCATGCATCTAAGGGTTAAAGCAAACTTTTTTTTTTAGTGAAGGGCATTTTATATTTATTTGTAAGAATCAAAAGTACCAAATCCCTTTAAATACCTGGGGAACTGTATATTCTCCCCATATGGATAAAAAGATATAGAGAGCTTATTCCCTTCATCTGTATTTTTGTGTCCAATATAAACAAAGTAATTTGATCTACGTCATCGTAAGCTATGGCCATTACTCTATACTGATATATAAAATCTGCACTTTTATTTTTGAGAAAGACAGAGGAATCACCCCATTCATTATATATAGAGAAAAAAGTGAGTTTTACAATGACAAAAATGACCAAACAGATGAAATAAAAAGTTACCAAATTACTAATCGTTAGTTGTGTCTTAATATTAAAAGGAATATTGATGTCAAAGGATCATGTAATGACCATAGAGATATAAAGATATAGAGAGCTTATTGGATTTGTCAGAGAAATACGTCATTGTGTCAAGAAGTCAGCTAAACGATGTTTTTCTGTTATTGGAGGGCAGAGAAATGCATCTTTGTGTCCAGAATACACGATGTTTTCTGCTAATTGGAGGGAATCAGCTCTCTATATCTTTATATCTCTATGGTAATGACATGGATCTCCATGAGAAGAGACAATTTAAGGATGATATTCTTCTCTCTGAAACGCGAGTGAAATGATGTTTTATTTATTTGATGTTTTCATTATTCTCTTCTTTCATATCAACAAATCACGTTAGTAAAAAAAAGTCCCCCTTTGTATTGCTTAGTAATATAAAAGCTTTTAAGGATTTGACATAGAAAATGCAACAGGAAATGGATTCATTTCTGCGCAATAGTAACGATTTGGCCTTATCAAGAGACTTCTGACGTCATCATGAGTCAGTGTTTCTTTGTATGACTTATCAATTTAATCGATAAACGCGTAAAATATACATATATACACACAAAACAAACATTTAAGATACATATTTCGGATTTATTTTCGTCTTAATAATAATAAACACCACCTGAGCAATATTTTAAATTGATGGACGTAATATTTTTCTTTGATTAATAAGAGGGGAAATCCAAATCTCTCAACACAGGCAGTTGTGGCAAAAAAGGAGTGAAAAAGAACAAGGACCAGTGTCACAGGACATATAATCAAACTTGTATAAAGTGACCTTTCAAGGGAGCCGTTAGAGACAGTTGGCCGCAATACAGAGAAGGTTTTAGTACTAAAAAATATCTTCTGTTAGGGAAGTTGTATGAAAGATATGGACGAGTGACCGCTAACACAGGTTGAACAATATATTTTATTGGTCTTTATATATAAAGATATATATGCCAAACGATGGTGATTAAGATTGGAAAATTGTTCTTTGCTAAGATTTGATATATTTTTAGTGTATGTTTGTCAATTGTAAAGGCTAGTAATATTACAACAAACTATGGAAGACCGTGGAAGGTAATTTGTTTTGGGTAGGCTTTAAATATATCTTATACAATATTAAAAATAAGTAAAATATATTTTTGAAGCACCAAAAATATTATGAGTTAATATTATATATCATTGTAGTTATCTTATCGACAACCATCGTACTCAATTTAGTTTGAGGAAATCAATTGCACACGTAGTATGATTGTTGTCCATTGGAGTGAGAAATCTCTTTTCAATGAGATATGAGGTGGTTCAGCAAGAAAGCAATTCTAAATAAAAATAGTGAAAATGAGAAAACACATTTTTAAGTTTTTTACTTTATAAAAATGATGGCTTATTTCAGAAGCATTTTAAGACACGTTGCGGCCGTTTTTCCCATGAATGTCATATTTATTTCGATAAGTTTGAATGATTTTCTTTCTATTGAACTTATTTGTTAAGGGGTTCACATATTCCACATGATCCCTCCTATATGATCTCTACAAGATAGTCCCTTTTTTCATGGCCATAAGAGATTTATTCCGTAGCAATGATCAATTATAATATATGTAATCAGCAATATTCGGAGCCAATATTCAACTAATCGAATATTTTACTAATACAAAGGAAGGAGAATTTTACCAACTATATCCTAGTGATGGTAACTCATTTTCACAAAAATGCATATAAATTTGTATTCTTGCTGGACAACTATCAATATATTTGACCTTCCCCTCTCGAAAGGATTCGAATCTACACTATCCTCATCATTGAGAGGCAAGCATGCACTTCCAACTGAGCAAATGCGCCTTTTTTTACTGACGTAATTTATATTGAATTATTGCATTTCATGAAGGAAAACATAGCATAAATACATAAATTGATTATTATTATTATTATAAGCAGCTATTTATTACCATTAAATCTTAATAAAGAAGGGAAAATGTGTAGTAGTGATGTACAAATCTGCTCAACTCTACTTCTATTTTTTAAATAATGGTTTTTCAATATTATGGTATTGACAAAGGGATAAGGAAAAAAATCGTTTATTTCCTTGGTTGGAATACATCCTTTTTATCTCACACACACACCTTAATGAATACATGTTATTACGTCATGAGTAAAAAGGCCCAGTAAATATGACTATATACTTTTTCTTAGGAACTTCTACTCCAAAAACGACAACGACTCATATCTTCATTATGGAATAATGTTACTTTTTTGTTCATACAAGATCTTAATGTTTTGACAAGGGTATAAACGTAGGTCCATCGTTGCTCACAAAGGGCTATAATATTGATAAATAGTATTTGCTTAGTGTCATCGTCATTTTAAATATTTTTACTTATAATGTAAATTTAAAGAACTAAGTTTTATTTAGCTATTTAAGACAATAATTGATCTACTCTTAATGTAACATTCCTTTATTTAAAAAATAAAGTAATAAAAACTGTTAGGACGCGTTAATGGAGTGAGATAAAGACACAAAAATATGTAAAACCAGGTTTGATATATGCAAATGATCAGCATTTGGCTAAATGGCGGAAACATAATTAACTATTTGCTAGATGTCCTTCTGGCTAAATCAGCTATAAATTATGCTCATTGAAAGATATGGTTTCGAATTCATTTAAAACTAGAGGCATATATACACTCAGAGAGTGCAAACCTCCGCCGTCATGAGCCTTCCGAGGCGGATTTTTCACGACTGGGAGGCGTAGAGAGACGGGGAGGGTTCCCCTAGACGGAAATTCCGAGAGGAACACGCTCCCGGCACCCAATTTCACAGCACAGCGACATCTATTGGCAGAGTAGGCTAACTTGAAAATTTAGTAGTATTTAGCTCATTTGGCGCCTTAATTCTGCACTCAGAGATTCCAAAATTTAATCACTTCTTCCTTTTGGCACTTCCAACAACTCCACAAAATTTCATCCAATCCGTTCAGTACTTTTTGAGTTATCCTGCTGACAACCAACAAACTAACAAACCAACAAACGCCAGTGAAAACAATACCTCCTTCGGCGGAGGTAATAATATTGGATTGAATACAAGCAATGCACTAAGGCTCTGTGCTACTCAGTATGATTATTTAGTGCAATGATGCGTACAACTTAAAAAACTCATTAATCGATTAGTGTCTTATTAGCAATGTTTAGTAACTAATGATTTTTTAGGCTTTGCAATCGTGAGACAATTCGAAAAGTATTTATATTTACAATCCTCGGATGTAATCAACAAAATATTGTCCAAATAGCTTTACTAAAGTATTTAATTATCCCTGATTATTTCCTCTTATCAGAGTCTTGGCAAATATCCTTTAAAGATTGCAAAATATACGTAATTGTGGAATCTAATAAATAAATTCAGGTTTGGTTGTAATAAAAAGCAACAAATTATTTTCAATAATAATCTTTTAAATGTAACACAAACCGTGATTTCTCTAATAAATAAGAACATTTTACGGGTAAACCAAAGTCTCAAAATTACCCCAAAATTAACCATATATAATTCCTTATTAATATCTTATAACATTTATTAATATCCAACTATGAACATGAACTACAGTTGATAAAAAAGGGTTCAGCAATTTACTCATATTTATATAATATTGCTTATTGGAAATAAAACCTTACGAACAAAAAAAAAAAAGAATGCAAAAGTCCATGAATGCCCCCTTAAATATAAATCTCTAATCAAAACTAAATGTTAAAATGAATCATAAAATACTCCTCCAAAAAGGTATTTTTGGAAAAGAAAAATACAAAGTAATTTTAACCTTTTTTTAAGTAACCCAAATGATTTCAGATCCTGGAAGGTTTAACATTAAAAGCGCACGTAAATGGATTTACAGCTTATTTTAACAACATATCAGCCAGGCTTTTGTTGCTATTGTAATTGTAAAAAAAATAACATTTACGTTTCATTTCGTGGTAGAAGATATGATGAGTATAAATGAATATTCTCAGTTCTTCAACAGATGCTTTTTTTTAAATCATCCATTAAAGATTTAACATCAATGCAAAGCATATAAATGACTCGAATTGCCAGAGGAAAACAACATATACCAATATTCTGTCCTAGACCCCGAATATGGTACATAAATTGGTGTTCAAGGGACATTGGATATCATGTAAAAAAAATGGGAATTGATAAGTAGGCAATTTTGTTGGCTGGGGCAATATATTTTTGTTATTTGTGTCTTAATAAGTTTCTTGAAAATCGTGACATGAAAAACGGTTCACGAAGACCAGGAAATTTACCATATACACCAAAAAATATATAAGATTAATTTTCTTTACTTGTGCTAAGTTTTTACCAAAAATATGCATATAAATTTTTTATAATTTTCCGATATTTAAGATCATTCCTCTTCTCAATTGATTTACACTTATTATAATTGCAATTACTTTGCGTCCATTAAAGACAGCATATCTTCTCATAGCATTGACCCCTTGTGTGAAAATTTTTATATTGTATTTTCAATGTTTTACATTGTATTTTCAATGTTTTATATTGTATTTTCAATGTTTTATATTGTATTTTCAATGTTTTATATTGTATTTTCAATATTTATATTGTATTTTCAACGTTTTATATTGTATTTTCAATGTTTTATATTGTATTTTCAATGTTTTATATTGTATTTCAATAGTTTATATTGTATTTTCAATGTTTCTTCCCATTTCCTTAGGATTTAGTATACAATAGAACCAAAAATATTAATAAAAAATAGCTATTAGCTAAGTGAATTGATGATTCCACGTTTTCTCGTGTTCAAGCATCCTTATTAATAGCCTCCAGAATAAGAGATTCATCTTCTAATAATCGTATTTTTTTTTAGCACAAATGAGGGGGTAAACGACGAGGGTTGAGAGTATTATAATTACCTAGTTCGTGTAAGTACATACAGTCCTGCTTTGGGCATGACTGGTTTTTCATAAAGTGTGAGCAATATTTCGTGGTTCCAAGGGAGGCTTTTAGTGTTCTCCCGTCCATAATCTTATTGTTAACGGCCTGTATGGCCCGAAGGGCG
This sequence comes from Caligus rogercresseyi, assembly GCA_013387185.1. Taxonomy (NCBI): domain Eukaryota; kingdom Metazoa; phylum Arthropoda; class Copepoda; order Siphonostomatoida; family Caligidae; genus Caligus; species Caligus rogercresseyi. Next base: position 1,672,998 of record CP045908.1, read on the forward strand.
TCCTCTGACTTGAGATACGTTACGTAAGCACTCGCACTGGGGCCCTGGAGTAAGAGAAAATATATAAATAAAGGAGATTTGATAGGGTTAATGAATATTTTAACCAAAAAACGACCGGGACACCTTTTTTCGCCGGAACCCGGGCCGGGACTTAAATTTTCAAGCCGGGCCAAGACCGGACCGGAACTTAATATATATTTTCTTTCCTTCGGCATTCTGAAGTGACGACGTTTTTTTATAAAATAATCTCCTAAAAAAGTGAGGACGGTTTTCTTTAGAAAAGAATCTCCCAAAAAAGTGAGGACGTTTTTTTAGAAAAGAATCTCCCCAAAAAGTGACAACGTTTTTCTTAGAAAAGAATCTCCAAAATTATTATATTTCGAAAATTTATTTCTAAAAAAACTTTAGGAATGACAAAAGAAAGGAAATATTTAAGTCCCGGCCCGGTGTCTAAAAAACCGGGATACCGGGTCAGGCCGGAACGCTAAAAAAACAGCCGGGTACCCGGTCGTTTCCTGATTTTAACCCATGTATGCTGCTACTCTCTGGGAATAATTGGTCTGCTTAAAAATGGTCATTAAACTGGGATCGAGTTTGAAACGTTCACATTACTTAATATATATATTTATGAATAACTTGGCTAATAATTGGAAATTAAAAGGAATAATTTGATCTTTGAGCTAAAAAGTAGCATTTTATCTAATACAAAATATTAAACCTCCTAATTAACTCATTTGTTTAAAAAATGTTATTTAAGATGGAGAAATGTAAAGTAATAATTTGTTCTTAGAGCTTAAACAGTATACTGTGATAGTTTCAGTACTACATTTTATATTTAATTTGTGTTGTAGTATTATTTACTTCATAAGACTGTTAAAGACAAGGTTTTATGATTTTATGTTTTGTAAGATTATTTTTACAATATAAACAATATACAAATTGCATTTATTTTAATTTATGTCTTTATAGTTTTATGTTTAACGTATTTTTAGTCATAGAAAGGAAATCAATAATTAGCAAAAATGTTTGTTATGTTATGTACAACATATACTTATAAGTATCTGTGACATTTAATGCATATATTTTATATAATAAATATATATTGCTGATGATGGGGGTAAAAAGTATCATGGAATTAGAAAACCAGGCTTAAACGGTCTTATTGTTTTTATTATTAATAATTATTTTCTTCGATCAACTTTTTTTTGTTGTATAAAGCAATACAGTACAAGGTGTATATAATACTGAAGAGTTGTAAAAGCGTCATTAAATTATAAAACAGGTCGCATTTAAAACAGTTCCAAACTGCTTCATTCATTGGTGAATAACTGATTATAGAGAAAAATCATGTTATTTTTTTCGCCACAAAGCAATAGAGATCTTGTATTGGGTATTTACGACTAAAAAAAGAGTTTTGATAATTATAATTATGCTCGAAACCAGACCCTATTTCAACGTACAAATTGCTTGATTCATTAATGGATAAGGTATTTTAGATTAAAGCTTTTTTTTTCTTCGTATGGACATAATATCGGGCATGGTGTCTAAAAAGAGTCTCAAAGTGGCACTATAATTGAAGCCAGAGCATGTTTTAAGGAAGTAATTACTTAACTAATTGATGAATAACGTATTTTGGAGAAAAGTAAAGACTATTTTTTGTATATAAAAACAAGACTGTCAAAGGAGTACTTGAAATGAGTATTAAAAAGAATTGTAAAAGTATCATAACATTTGATACCAGGCCCTATTTCCATGTTTATAAAGCTTTACAAATAACTTTTGCTTTTGTAGAAAAGTAAGGTTCTATTCGTTTAAAATTGAATTCTGAGATAAGCTCTATTTAAGTTTCTAGCATGCAACCCATTATTCCCAGATGGGTCATGAGTGTCTATAAGTCTTATTCTATGCTTTCCCGACCTGATGCGCGTTTCCCGCATAGGAATTGGATGAATTAATGACGACTTTATGTATTTTCCCGAAGCGTCCAAAGTACTCTGGCTTCTTGAGTGAGTCCGAGTCCGAGGATATCCGGGGTGGGAGACCCACGACGAAGACGAGGTTCTTTTGCACGACGCGGACGTTGGAGAGATGCTTCCGGTTCTCAGAGATCTTTTGCTTCTTGGCCATGTCCTTCAGACGCTTCTCAGCCTTGATTTTGGCGAGCTCCTCAGGGGTGAGGGGCTTAAAGTCCGCGGGGTCCTCCCCGTAGGGAGTACGACACGCGGGGCAGAGCCCATTCGCCTCCGTACGGATCTTGTTCCAGCAAAAGCGACATATCTGAAAGAAGGAAGACGGAGAGATTGAGATGAGGGATCTCCTTAACGTACAAATTCCTGTTCTCACTTGATAGCTACAGGAACACGGGTAGAAGTTCATGTCGTCCAGCTCCAGGAACTCCAGACAGAGAGGACATTCCGGAGATTCCTCTCCGCTGGAGGAAGAACAGGGGTTCAACACAGACATCTCGGAAGTGGAGCAGAGAATCACCAGCTTGACTGCACACTCAAATTCAGAGGAATCCAGAGAGCCACACACGCACACAACCAAATAAGGAACCTTGTTTCGAAGAACTTTTTGTCTAAAATCGACCTCAAATATCCGACTTATTCTTACAACACACAGTTCAATGGAAACGATTCCTTAGACATACATCAAATATAGAGACTCCACTACTACTTCGACGGACACTCTCCACCTCTCTCTCACTCTCTCTTCATACATCTATCCTCCTCTCTGTCTTCTCTCTACACGGACACAAGGCATACACTCCCTATCAGCCTCTCTTTATGTCTCTTCCCTCTCTATATTTCACATACACACAATCTCTCTCTCTCTCTTCGTTTCTTTCTTTTTCCTTGAGACACCACCACACACCGCCAGCTCAAAGCAATAATAATAATAATGCTCTTTCTTTCTTTCCCAGCTACAATGCCCTCATCCTCCCCCCTTCTCTTCTTCTCCATAGATCCCTGCCCAGCTAACTACGACCCAGCTCCGTCATCAGGGGACGAAAGCCCCTCTCTCCATTTATTTGTTTGACATTAAAACAGCAGATGTGGTGGAGTAGAGAAATGGAAATATATAATGAGTGACGTCATGGGATGTAAAAGAATTACAATGTCACTGGGTGCAGCGTAAAATTATTAAATAAAATGTCATCGACCAAGAACTCACGTCGAATCGCCGCTTAACTTTCTTAGTGCAAATTGATTCCAAGGCGCTCATTGTCTCAAACATCAGAACCCCAACTCTCGGCCAACAACGGGATGCAATACCCAAGGATCTAATAAAAAAAGGATGCAATACATTTGACAACCGCTGCCATCATTGCTAAAAATAGCTAAAATGATTAATAAAACAGATGATACAACATAAAATGTATCTTAGATAAATGGTATATCGGTTACTACCAGGGTTGTTTGATTTAAATCAGGCTGATTTAAATCATTGATTTAAATCGCGATTTAAATCAAGTGGATTTCCAATTAAAATCATTGATATAATCAATTCATATTTTTTTCAATAAATTAAATTGATATTTAATTTTATGCTTCTAATTCTCAATAACAGAAACAAAACATTTCATGTCTGTCTTCTTAATAGTAGAGCAGTGGCCTTTTTCATTATATTTATAGCCTCAGACTATAGGCTTATATCATATATATATCATATTAAGCTTTGAGTTAGGATTATTTGATTAAATCAAGCAATTGGGATTGCGATCTAAATTAAGTTTTTTTTTTCCAAAGACATTTTATAATCAATGATTAAAATCAAGTCATGTTTTATCAAATAAATTGTTTATTACTTGTACAATGTAAATGGAAAAGTTAACGCAGTTCAATTTGACAATTACAGGAACGAGTTATTAATTATCAGTCTTCTTGCTCTTCTAAATCTTCTAATTAGCTTAAGATTTGATGAACATATTTAACAATTGGCTTCTATTCTGCTTGTACAATATGAATGAAAAAGTAAACTCAATTATATTTGACAATTACAGGAACGAGTTATCAATTGTCCGATTGTCTTGCGCCTCCTTTTCCAAGCGTACCTGGCGCGTCCTAGATTCGAGAGTGACCCATCTTGTAGTCATCTTTGATCAGCCGTTGGCAGCTCCACCCAGTAATTTTTTAAGGTAGAAAATTGTCATGAGTCTTCGATCCTCGCTTGGATTCGAACTGTCACGTGATTAGCGAGTATGACTCATTACAAGGCCTTTGAAGTTCTGTAATTTTATTGTTTACTCCTTTGCATTCTTTACTAAAATGAAATCATTAAGTAAGGCAACTAGAATTATTCAAAGACAGCATTTAAAGTCCCCTGAGTAATAGGTAGGCCTATATGTATATTGGGCATGTTTTAAAAAGTTACAATTTAAAGTATGGACAAAATTTACACATTGAAAAAACGATTTTGGTTCATAAAATATGGTTAACAATTAAAATCAAAAAAATCTGATTTAAATCAAAAAAATCCGATTTAAATCAAAAAAATCAAAAAAATCAAAAAAATCACACCCTGGTTACTACTCGATATCAGTATTATATGATCTTATCATACTAACCCGGTATTTTTTATAATGACACAACATTATGACGTCATTGGATGTTGTCTCCTTCCTCTTACTCCGTAGTCCTTTTAGCCCATACATTCTCTCTCAATGTCAAAGAAGAACCTTGGATCTCTTTGTGTGTGTTTTTTTAAATTCTCTGAGGATCAACGGGATTGGAAGGGGGTTCTTTAAGGAATTAAACCTTCATTTTATTTGCAGGATTTGATAGGAATAGTCTCAAATTAGTGAGGATTTTTTTAAAGATGAAAGAAGAGAGTCTCGTAGATCTGGGCCTTGTTTGTCTTCAAAAATAAAGCCTCATTGCCGAGACCTATGAACTTTATTTTTTTGGAGGGAGGAATTTTGTCAAGACAGAGAACATTGTATGATGATGGTTTTATATCATCATTATTACTTATATATTTTGACATAAAATAAATAGAATAAAATAATATGCTTAAGCTTTAATTATGCTCATGAAAGAAGCTTTTTTTCTATTCATTTAATATATGACTACGTGTTTTTATTGTGTTTTACAACGCAAAAAGCATCACTTTGATGAAAAAGTCTCGGACAAAGAAATGCGTAATAATAATAATTGAGGGATACCATTTTATTAGGCGACATATTGACTCTTAGGAGAAGGGGAAAAAAAGAAACTAAGGTACGTTGAGGGCAGCAGTCCATTGTCATTGCAAAATTCTTTTTTTTGCAGGGAAAGCTATTGACTTTGATGTATATAATATGTATATACTTTCTCAATAATAACCTTACATACATAGTATATAAACTAAGAGATCTCATAAATGTATAATCATAACATATATTTTTTTCTTTTGAAAAGGATTTCACAAATTATATATTATTATTTTTATACTATTATCCATAACTATAAATAATTAAGTTATCTCTATGATAACGAATGAATCAAATAGAAAACCAATACATTCCTATGTCCTTGAGAGAATCCAACAGATTTCCGTAAATATATAGATGGATATTATTGTGGTCTATAGCAAGAAGGCGGGACCTGACGCTTTTTTTACGCAGAAGTCTACTTTTTTTTCTTCTCAGATTCCACTTACTTATAGTTGCATTGTCAAAGTTGGTAATAAAGGGGGGGGGGGGGGGAGGATTTGAGAGAGGTTTACAGTTAACTGACAAACGCCCGTAGCTCTTATTATTGTGGATAAGATATAGGGTTCAGTTGTCTGAACGATGTGACTCTTATGGATAAAGTATTTAAGATTATTCATAATGAATGACATTTAATGGGATGCTTTGGGTGTTGTATATTTCATTCATAATGTCGCATGGATCGTTAGAGAGTGTTTAAACTGACGTTAACTCCCTTTAACTTCCCCCTCTGCCTAGATCCCGGGGAAAAATAAATAAAATATTCGTCAAGTTGTGTTTTTTTTTCTTAAATGAAATAAAAGGAGACGCTCGAAATGGTATAATATTTATATTTTCAGACCATATACTTGGATTGTACTCTCAAATATCTGTTTTAGGATCAATTTGAAGCCTTTTGCAGTTTAAATGGAAAAGTCCTGACGCGATCAATTTGCTTTGAATGTGTAAAAAGTGTAGTCGGAGTGACTGGAAGGCAACGTTAAGGATAATCTGTATACATAATATCAACACAAATGTTTAATTTCTTGTACAAATATAATAGGACATATTTCTTCTGACGCTTGATTGATGTAACAAGTGATAAAAAGTATTATTTTTATAGCTAAACAAAGGACTCATTCAGATTACAGTACATTTTAATCTATGATTCTGATAATACTAATAAACAGAGAGGAACTTTGGATATACGCAATAATAAATGAGGCCAAGGAGTTATCTCATTGATGTCAAATAGTTATGTATGTGGCGGTTTATATTTACGACAGTTGTTGTTTATTGCAGTGCATGTTATGTACATAGATACAGTTTAAAAGCTTCTGAGAATCAATCTGAGGGGGATTAAAGGGCAAGGACAACAAATAATCGAAAGCAAGGATCCTATCGGTCTCTCTCTCAAAGAAAAAAAAGATTCAATACCCCTTAAAGTCAGAAAATAGAATGTGCTATTTCAAACTCCAAAGCCTACATAGCCAGTTGTTTGATTAAAAAAGGCATTAATAAACGGTCTATTCTTCGATCCGTTATGACTAGGAATGGAAATCTGGAGCTTAGCCTTGGTGCTTACAGATTTCATGACTGTTTTTGGCCGTGAAAAAGATAGAGGGGTAAAGAGAGGGATAGAAGGAAAGAGGGAGAAAGAAAAAGTGAGAGATAAACTTATCTCTCTCTCTCTCTCTTTCTTTACCCCTCTCTCTTTTTCACGGCCAAAAACAGTCATAGAATCTGTACACACCAAGGCTAAGCTCCAGATTTCCTGATGCTCTTTGCTGCCGCCTGATACGCCGCAGCCCTCAAGTATCAAGTTAATCACAAACCTCTTCCTTAATTCTATTATTAATTAGCTGTTGCTATTTCCTATTAAGTCAATATATTTAACAGCTTAAGTTCTTTTATACTTGAGGAGGAACCCTTATATGAAAAATAGAAGAACCCAAGCTGTTTATTATAACGCAATAATAAAAACCACAGCCGCTTTTGGTATATCTCTTTAATATAATTAAAAAAAGGAGAGGTGTGTTCCTCTCGTCCACGAGTCCTGTGAATAAGTAACTCCGGACACAGGAGGAACTCTGATCCAAGGTTCCTCCTCCAGAATAGAAGAACTTAAGCCGTTTAATATAACCAACAGCTTATTATTAATAAAAAATGGAGAAGTTTGTGATTAATTTGATACTTTAATAAAAGAGATGCCAGAGAGAGGCAAGAAGGTATCTCTAAATTTTCAAACCGACAGCTGTTTTTCTCTTTTTATGTCAGGTCAGGATTAAGCTATCCCTTGCCAATATTTCTATATAATTTTATATATCATTTAAACAATAAGGAACACAAAAAGATCATTATAAACCTGTATTGGCGATCACCTACCTTTTACGGCTATTGTTTCGATCATGCCACCGCATTTCCCCCAGAGGAAAAAAGTATTTAAAACCTTTGTATAGCATTCATTTCGCTTGGGCTTCCTTGAGTGGCGACTGGTGGTTTGGTTGGTTATAGAATCCCTACAGAGAGGAAATACTGACGCTCACACAGTTGACGGGGTCATCCATAAAATTAGAGGATCACAACAACATATGAATAGCATTCTGCATTAAAAGCAAGGTTATAAACATATATAATTTTCCGTAACAAGACAACCAACCCTCCCCCGTGCCATTTACCCCCTGTTTACTTGAGTATCTTATGCCTCTTTCGGAAGCCATTTATCAGCTCTTATTCCTACACAGCTCTGGTTGTTCTATATTTTGTAACCATTTATACATATTTTCGAGCAAGTTCGATTACATTTATATTTGGAATATATATATATATATGTATATATATATATATATTATATATTATATATATATATATATATCTTAACCTTAGAGTCCTCTTATGAAGTTAACTATATTTTTCTTTGCATTAGCGTTTGAAAACTATGTTCCAAATATCGGTCATATTAAACATATGACCGATATTAAGAACAGAGGTTTCAAACACTAATGCAAAAGACAACATAGTTAACTTCATCACTGTACTTTAAGGGATGACATTATAAGTAACGGGGGATAAATGGCACGGGGGGTGGAAGTCCCTAAAACTCGTTCTTAGTGTAGAAATAAAGAGCCAAATAAATTATTTGAATATTTTTTCAGTGCTGACAAATCCAAGGGTTATGATGTTTTGATCCTCTCGTCATGAGGAAAAACCGTGGCTTTAACTTCCTCCACTTCTTTTATTATTCCGAAAGGACTCAATCCATAAGACCGGAGCCAATAAAGGCATTTGAATGAATGTGAGTCCCAAGAGCAAAAATGTCGCTATCATCATTCAAATTCGCTGGCCTATACATTTCAAGGGACAATTAAATTTTTTGAATACAAGGACGACGTCAATTTTTTTTTGGTCAGAGCTAAAATCACGGATTGATATTCGGTAGAGCAGGCGGCCAATGTATTCTATTGTTACCAATATTTTTATTATTACTAAAACCAATAATACTCCTTCAATGATTTTGTTAATTAGTAACAGCTGATTTAAAAGTGCACTCTTTTTATAGTATATATTGATTTCTGGAATGAGTTGCAACCATAGAAATATAAAGATATAGAGAGCTTATTCCCTTCAATAGCAGAGAAACATCGTTCAGCTGTCGCCTGTGTCCAAACTAAACAAAGTAATTTGATCTACGTCATTGTAAGCTGATCATAGAGATAGAAAGATTTGTTACTATTGGGCAATATGACGTATGCCTCTGAAGAATCCAATAAGCTCTCTATGTCTTTATATCGCTATGGTTGTACTCATAAGAGATATAAACATATAGAGCTTACCTGTGTTTCAAAGTAGTTTTCGCCCTCTAATGTCCCTCGAGTTTTAGAAGATATGAAGATGAAGCTGCTCTCTTGACCTTCCCAAACTAACTCCCAAGGGAGGTATTAAATTAATACTATTAATGCTTTAGATAAACTGTACAAAAGCTTTTAAAAACTTGTTCCTAATTTTTTTGCAGAAAATTTATTCAAATACCGGTTCCTTAGAGGTTTACTCCAATTCGGAAGCTACTTTCGACAGGATAAGGAGAGAAAATGCCAAAAAATGAGCTTAAAGAACATCGGAAAGTTTACTTTAATCTCTTTAAGTTAGGAATCAGGAAGCAATGGACATATTTCTACCCCATTGGGGAGACACAAACGTATTACTTTTTACGAGGTGAAAGAAGAGGACAAAATTAAAACTACCATCAGAACCAAAATTATTTTTAAAATCTGTACGAAAGTAACTATCACATAAAGGCTCATACAGTAAAGACCATTCCTTCTCAGGATTCGAACCTGCGACCCCAACATTGAGAGTTGAACAACCTTTAAGCACTTCCTTAATTTTATACTTTTATTGTAAAAAACTCGCATTTTTTTTCTAATAGAAAGAAAGTCTTTCAGAGACTTTATTTTAAATAAAACAGATTTTAACACAAATTAATAGCAATTTATTAATATCATATTGATAGGTGTGAGCTTAGTAAAAACGAACAGGAAATAATGATATATATATATATATATATTAACAAAAAGATAGAAAAAATAAATAAAAAAATATTCGTGAAAAAACAGAAAATTTATTGGTGAATATTAGTTATAGAGGAGGGGTAATATATAGATATGATTTATGAAGGGACTTTTATTTGTAAGTATTGTGTGAAAATTATCACAGAGTTGAACAAGAACAACAATAATTAGTATTATCATTGAAGGGACGAAGGGGTTTAGTTAGCATGATTATGAAGATTATGACATGATAATGGCACATGTTTCTTGAAAGATAGATTATTATGTATGGCGGGCTGGAATTATATGGTGATGGTTTTTGAGGAGGGGGAAAACACAGGATATTATATTCGTGCTGATTATGACTAAAATCCCTATGAAAATACTCCTTTAAAGGATCAGGACACGAATTCAAGGATGTTAAAGGCTTGGGGATCTGTTTGGCTCAATATGAGATTGAAGGGATTGTACTTTAAAGGGTATTATACATAGATATATAAAGATATAGAGAGCTGATTCCCTTCAATAGCAGTGAAACAACATTCAGCTGTATTCTGTGTGTCCAATATAAACCAAATAATTTGATCTACGTCATCGTAAGCTGATCATAGAGATAGATTATATCTCTATGTTCAGCTTACGATGACGCAGATCAAATTATTTTGTTTAGTTTGGATACACAGATACATATGAAAGGAATAAGCTCTCTATATCTTTTATCTCTATGGTCTTATATATCATATAACTTAATGAATATAACAAAACCCATCCTATTTTAGGCAATTGAAATCACTTGCCTTGATTTAAAACAAACTTCGACGGAACAATTATATGATATATGCAGAATATCTTCAAAATTGTCGTTAAGAATCAGAAAAATGTTTTTATTTTTCTTGTAGTTTATAATATATTAAGGCAGGACATAATTGTTGTGTGGGACTCCAATCCTGTTGTATGGATCTATTTAGCGCCATGTAGGATGAGATGTGGGTATCTGAGTACGCTCTCTCTCTCTTAGGTGAATGTTTTTTTAATACTTTTCATTAAAGCCAGTGGCATTGTATAATCAAATGCCAAATAAAGAGCTTGAGTTACAGATCTCCATTCATTCTCTTTGGAAGGGGACTCTGTGACCCCTCCTCCCTTCTGATATATAATCCTCTTTAAAAAGGACCAAAAAGAAAGTGAGAGACGGATAAGGTGTCACTCCGTCATTTATAAATTAAGATGTATCATAGAAAGGCCTAAAGGATAAATAAATTCGGAACAAATGAGTAGCCTGTTCATCAACAAAACCTTTCATTCATTGAGGATTGGTTTTAGACACTCAAAGGATTGCCTCATGCGTATATAACTTTTTTTAAATTTCTACTACTGATTTACAATGGATAATGACATTATTACTAACAAAAAGGTCATTATTGTCTGAATACATATCTGATCGAGTCGAGTAAATCTGTTTTTGTTATAAAGGCTACATAATAACTGAAAATTCACTTCCTAATGAAAGGTTTTGTTGATGAACTGGATGTGCCGTTGATTCCGACGTCATATCTTACGTCATGTTAATAGATTCATACAATGGGATTGGTCAAAGGCATATATCTCTATAGAATCTCTAGATAGCATAGGAATTCTTTATAGCTATACCAATATATTTGATTACGAAGTAAACTCGTCATTTGACAATTTAATTTTTAATCCCTACAAACAAAACATTATTGAGAGCCAACAGACGGATAAGGAAGCCTGAAAGATTGTCTTTAGGTATGATGGACCCCCCACAAAAGCAACCACAATCAATATTCCGTGAATGGCAATAGGGATAACAGTTGTATTACTTGATGCTAGGCAGATATTTCTTAATGTCCTCCATATTATGTATTTCCAGTGAGTCGTTTTTAGGAGCCTTCTTTTTGGATGGGGACTCTGTGGAGAGGCGACGACGGGAGTCGATCCAACCTTGATTGAGCGGAGAGGAGGTATCAAATGTCTTGGATATCCCAGAGCCGAAGCTGATGTTTTTGTAGCTAAAGGAGCGAAGAGGATTTTGCTTGGACGGAGATAATAATTATTATGGTTTTGTGTTGCTGCCTTGGAGGGTGAGAGGTTGTGCGTGCTTTTAGCGGGTCGGGGACCTTGGACTTGAATCTAGACTCATCCCCTTCTTCCTCCCTCCTTCCTTGACTAGAGAGGGCCATTGAGACTGGACGAATGCTTTTCTTTTTTCGCTCTGGAGAGCGACTGAGTTTCTTTTTATCACCTACCCGGGTGTCTTCCTTGCTCTGAGGATTGAAATACTTGAGCTTCGGATCAAAGCCATGATCCTCCACTCCATGGGCGAGGCGATCCGAGGGTGTCCAGAACTTTCCGAGCATATTTCGAGGAAACAGGCATAGGAGGCGCTTGTGAGAGAGGATTTTGAAGAAGGCGTCATGGGTTTCGAGTAAGTGGAGCTCTTGGAGATGTGAGGATATGATCCAGAGGGACACTCTGAGCAGGGGAAGCGATGGACTGTGTTGTAGTGGGCCTCGGAGTCGATGAGTTGGGCAAAGACCTGAGGGGAAAGTGGAGGATTAATTAATTAGGATGAGTTGATGGTAGTTGAGGCGAAAGATGGAAATTTCTTGGTTATAAAGTTTGAGCCAGTTTCAACGAAACAGCATTATTTTTTATCCATAGATACATATAGATATCTATTAGTAAGGTGACTTTATAGTATATAGTCGTCACCTTGATTACCAGGAAGAAAACTATTGAAGCTATCAGAATTCGACATGTTAATAAATAACTGAAAGATCATAGCATGAAAAATATTTTTAAAGCTTAGTTATAAATCAAAATTTTATGACTGGCTTTATTTTCATCTTAGACGACTCATTCATTAACTTTTAAATATTTTGATGTGTTTATAATGCTGAATATCTTATGTGTTTTGACCTTTCCGCATAAAAAAACAAACAATCACCATCTTCTTTAGTCAGAGCTGGGATTATGGGTACCGCCGATTCGATATTCGGTAGATTTTCTTATATGTCTACCGAATATTGATCGGTGCGTTAGAATAAGAAAGAAAGAAAAATTTATTTATGTATCTGCTCAGTGATTTCTTCAATTGTCTTTAGTATCGGACAATTATAACAAAAGCAATTAAGTACATAACTTACTTTATTTCATGATTTTTACATATTTAAAGTTTATTGATTTTTCTCCTCTAGAAAATAGTGAAAATATTTTAGAAGGGCTTTAATAAGAGCTGTTTGCTTTCATGCTTTAAAGTGTGTTTCCGTCACCAAACCAAACACATTCAGTGTAGTTAAATGAGTGCGTAGGAACTCACCCACACAGCCAATATATATATATAATATATATATATATATATATGAGACACGTGGGCAATCAGCAAGAATGAACTATTTCTTTTAAAAACAAAGAAAAATGAATGATTTTATGGCATATTTACTCTTCATAAAGGGAACGATAAAATATTTACATTGATAGAATCACCCTGGAAGCCTATTTAATAAAATATAACTGGATTTTCCACGAGTAGAATCCTATATTTTTTTAGTTCTACTATAAAGTGCTTATAAAAATTAGATAATATCTCATAGTGCTTTTGATGTCAAAATTGCACTTGTCAACATAATAATAATTAATATTGGTTTAAATTATATCCAATTAATGGGAACATATGTAATGATAAAAGCAAGGGATTTAGCAAGCATTCTAAAGAGAGAGCGAAAAAAATGCATCAATTGTGGGTTAGACGTTAAAACGATTTGACTTGCTGGCCGGCAACTACAATCATTAGAGATTCTATCTATGTAAGTTGTTGTTTGGATACTGAAATTTTTCTCGTAGGAGATTGATTGAAAGAAAATAACGCGACTAATAAAAAGGGCAAATGACATTCATATGAAATAAGATAACGTTTCATTTGAGGCTGTATGAAGATCAACTCAAGATATGGATTTCATCTTAAGGTTTTCTTTTTTGTCATGATCGGTGAGTTTGCGAAAACTACCATCCAATCATCATCTTTTATTTATAAAGTAATGACTAAATAAGGGTTATAGCTAATACTCTCACAACATACTTTGCTGCAGCCCGGCTCGGAGCAAGGGAGGGCTTATAGTCCTTGTGGAGAAACTCCTCGGAGTCAAAGGTCTCAAAGACTTGAGGCTCTCTCATGTCTGAGATGCGATCCCTTCTTCGAAAAATGGATCCGATAGATCCCGCAGACGGGGTCCTCGAGTCGAGCAAGGACCCTCCAGACCCCTCCTCTTCTTCTTGCTCCTTATCTCCCCATGATCCCCGGTGACGAGAAAAGTCAAAGGCCATGCTCGTAGCTCATATGGAGACTTGACTAGGAAACTAGGATACTCTGAATGATGTTGAGGGGATTATATTGTTTACGATTTGACAGCACAGCTGAAGCCTCCCTGCGTGACGTAGAAAGACACACCTAAAAAGAAGGAGAATGGGTGAATAGGGATGTGGTGATGAAGTTCGAGCTTGAAAATTCGGACTGAATCATGGAGATATAAAGACATAGAGAAGGGCTTATTGGATTCCTCAAAGAAATACGTCATATTGCCCATATAAACAAATCTTTCTATCTGTATGATCAACTTACCACAAGGAATACTAGAAACTAGCTAGCTTCTAGTATTCCTTGACTTACGATGACGTTGTACCAATTACTTTGTTTTTATTGGGCAATGACGACAGCTGAACGACGATGTTTCTCTGCTATTGAATGAAATAAGCTCTCTTAATATCTTTATAGGTCTATGGACTGAACGGGAATAGAATGTTCGCAGAAGAGAAAATTGAGTATAGATGCCCATGGCTTCCAAGAAATATAAACATCGCCTCCAAAAATTAGGAATGTAAAACGATAAATTTAAACTCTGTAGGTTTTAAATGTATTGTTATTGATCGTAATTCGGCATTTATTCGTTTTGAAGTTTCTATCGAGTTTTGAATTTATTATCGTGTATCGCATGTTCACAAAATAAATTATGTTTATTACAAATTAAAAATAAAGTTATGGAAGCAATAACCGCATTTCTTGCTTGTGTGTGTGTTTTTGTCACTAATAGATATCTTCTATTTGTGGCCATTTTCATTATCTTAGTGTTTTTGAAGCTATAATATACCCTAATAGATATTCATTATCAGTGAGCCGATAGTACAAGCGGTAACAAACAATATCTTCTATTTGAGGCCATTTTTTTGTTATTTTAAATATTTTTTTATACTGCTCAATTGGTTATATTCCATTTGTATGATCTATTTGAGCCGGGACTACCGATTCATAACACTTTTTGAAATGTTAAACGCTGAAAAACCTATAATTCATTATTAATTTATCTATGGACATGTTGGGTGTTTATTCTTGTATATATAAAAACAATACAAAAATGGGGAAAAAATCTGTCATTCAATGAGAACGTGACTTAATACAATAATTGGCAAATCATATCGTTCAAGGAATATATTTTCATTGAGCCTAATAGCAATTTTGATTCGATGTTTTATATGGCAGAGCTGAGATTCGGTATTGCCGATTCGGTTTAGGTAGATTTATTACTATCTACCGAATAAATAGATAAGAAGACAGATAATTTATTATGTATCTACTCTGTGACTTTTTTTTTTTCCTCCACGGTAAGATCTTTATTCAGCTTGAATGTATATATAAAAACAATAAACATGAAACTGAATATAAAATAGGAAAATTGTGTTAAAAATACATAACATAAATAAACATTTTAGTTTATAATATTTCCTACTAAAAGATCTAAATATCTATAAACAAATAATACAATAAAAAGTGATCAATTCAAGAGAAACATTAAAAAAACAATTATCATTGATAAATAGAAATTATTTAAACTGAAAAAATAGAATATAAAAAAACAGTCCTAAGCTTCGACGGTGAGTTTGTTGTTAAAATCCTATTCAACGCTTGAAGATGTCGGGCAGAGTTCGAAGGGAAATTTGTGACTTTTTCATATAATTTAGTATCGGGACAATTTAGTATAACAAAAGACAATTAAGTACATAAAAAAATGAAACGAGCAAGCACTTCCTCTTTGAGTGTAACACATTAAAAGAAATATGGGATATGGTTGTTCAAAAAATTTATATGAAGTTGGGCCATGTTTTAACCACGAAAAAGAATTTGTTTTTATTTACAATGGCCTGATAGCACGGAAATACATTTATTGTAACTAAAATACAGATTTTACTTTATAAATTAAGAAGCACAAAATCCCCCCTATCGAAAAATGTTTTTAAATATGCAAATATAATTGTTGCTGATGTTTGATTTTGGTTTGTTTAATATTGGTTGTGTAAAATTTATGTTTGTACGTGTAGTAAATAAGTTTTTGATGTTGGTAACACTCAGAATAAATGTTGTACGAATGTACCAAAAAAAATTAAGTACATAATTTGTTATATTTTTTTAGAGATTATTGAAATCTAATATATGTTTTTAATTATATAAATCATAATTGCACTCGGATTTGAAGGAAATGGAAGGCAATAGACAACAAATGATTTCCTTAACTGTCTTTTGTTAACGTTGTCTGATAGTAAATGCACTTTCAGCTCCGGAGTTGTTTATTTATTTTACAAAGTTCAACTTCTTCACACCAGGTGGTAACAAGGCTGCCAGTTCTAAATACCGATTTACATTTGGGTGTCGCAGCTCAGATTAATGGTAAATATATACATCTTAAATAACTATTGGTCTTCTTCATCCGTATTCAAAGGTTTTATAGATGTTGTGTCAAAATATGAACTGTTTTATAAATGTATTTGAAATACAGTTTTTAAATATGTTATAAATGCTTTGGGTTAAAATATACATGCTAAAATAAATTGAGGTAACTTTTGTTTCCTCATATATATTATCATGACTTCTATGTCAATTTAGCATATTTGCATATCTCATGGATGGGTTAAGATATGGACAAAGAACTAGGATTACTCGGTATAAACCCGACCTGACATAGATAGACAAAATACAACTGTCGATTAGAAGACATAGAGACATCTCTCTGCATCTCTTTGATTAATATAATGCAAAAATATGATAACAACAGCTTATTAATTATACAAAAAAGGGGAGGTTTGTGATTAATTAGATACTCGTATAATAAAAGAGATGCCAGAGAATTACAAGAAAGATGTCTCTATATTTTCTCATCGACAGCAGTTTTCTCTTTCTATGTGTGGTCAGGGTAAAAGTAATCCCTAGCCCTGCAAAATATGTTGAATCACCGCTGTATAAAATTGATAAATGACCTGATAATTTGTCAGAACAAAGGGTTCTTTGTTATGTGATGAAGCCAAATGTTATGAAAGAATTTGATGGATTTAAGTCATCAATTAAATCTACTCAATTATTTATAAGGTTATACTGATGATATAAACTAAGAACTCTTTTTTTTCTTTTCGGCTGTCTGAGTTTAAATATATTAATCAGGGATAATAAAATTAATGAATGATGGATCTTTCATGTGAATATCATAGAAAACATGGATGAAAAATGTATAGTGACGTCACATGATAAAAAAATATACATTCGTACTCTCTCTTCCGTTCTCTCCAACAACAGAGAGGTTAACAATTATCCCGATATTTAGCTTTACGGCTTGTTCTCTATGATGAATATATGACGATAAATGGAACCCTGTAAATGATGATTTACATTTTGTCATTGATTCCTACTTCTTTATTTCAGATTATACTTACTCAAGCCTATATCAATGTGAATATACACGATACACAATTAACCTTGTAATTTTTATGAACTTAGCTGAAAAACTTAACTTACTAAACTTATGCTTTTATTCCAATCTTAACAGCATATATTTATTTAAAGTTCCCTTTTAGAACCCTTCATTATAACCATGAATTAAATATGTATAGTTAGTAATAAAATGTAACAAAAATTTAATACAAAATGCGTTAACTTCTGTTGATATATAGATCAAATAATAATTTCCCTATTAATTCTTGCTTGTCATATATTATTATTTACATTTTCTTTCTCTCTCTCCCTCTGTTCTGCTGATAACAATCCCTGATACCGGCCTTCAAGAGAAATTCACCTCTTTTTTCATCATTTAATCTTCTTCATTGTGCCGAGATGGAGAGCTCCAAGGCCCGTCTGAGTCCCCTGGATCCCAGTTCGTATTCCCGTCCAGACGAAGTCAAGGTCTTGGACACCTTCCTTCAACTCCTTGTCAACTTTGAGTCCCACGTCCTTGAAGGCTCAGCCACTCTCAGCCTCGAAAAGGTGCTTCCAGGCGCCTCTATCCTCTGTTTGGACAGCAGGAACCTTTCCATCACCAGCGTGAGCTCCTTGATTGATGGCTCTCCTCTTGCCTTCAACACTAGTCCTCCTGGCCCCCTGGGATCCAAGCTCGAAATCTCACTTCCAGAGGGAAGCCCAAGAGCTTCAAGATACAAATCGTCTATAGCACAGAGCGAGATTGCTCCGCGCTTCAATGGCTCTCCCGGAGCAAACTGCGGGGAAAACTCATCCCTACATGTTCTCACAGTGCCAAGCCATTCACGCCCGATCCATGATGCCCTGCCAGGACACGCCATCCATCAAATCCACTTACTCCGCCGAAATAACTGCCCCTACTGAGCTCACTGTCTTGATGAGCGCTGTTCGCGGGGAGGAAAAACTCGTTTCACGCAAGGGACGTGAACTTAAAGTCACGAGCTTCCTTCAAAAGATCCCTATACAGTCCTATCTCGTGGCCATTGTGGCGGGGCGCCTGGAGTCTCGAGAACTTGGGCCCCGATCCAAGGTCTGGGCTGAAGCGGAGTATGTTGAGCGGGCGGCGGCGGATTTTGAGGATACGGAAACTATGATTGCCACTGCGGAGGAGATTTGTGGGCCTTATATTTGGGGGGTCTATGACGTCCTTGTCCTTCCTCCCAGCTTCCCCTTTGGGGGCATGGAGAATCCCTGTCTAACTTTTGTGACGCCCACGCTTCTGACAGGGGATAAGTCTCTCACGGACGTGATTGCTCATGAAATTGCCCACTCCTGGAGTGGAAACCTTGTCACGAACTCCAACTTTGAGCACTTTTGGCTCAACGAGGGGTTTACCATGTTCATTGAGCGGAAAATCAAGGGACGCATAGAGAAGAGTGAGCCTTTGCGTCACTTTGAGGGGATTGGGGGCTGGAAGCGGTTGGCTTACGGGATTGAGGTCCTCGGAGCGGATAATCCCCTTACAGACCTCGTGCCGGATCTCAGTGGCGTGGATCCTGATGATGCTTTCTCCGTTGTGCCCTATGAAAAAGGATTTGTGCTCCTTTGGTACCTTGAGGAACGTGTTGGGGGACCCAGTGTCTTTGATCCATTCCTCAAAGGATATATCCAGCACTTTAAGTTCCAGTCCATTGACTCGTCTACCTTTAAAAACTACTTTATGGAGCATTTTCCTCAGTTGGAGGGGTCCATATCTTGGGATGAATGGTTTCATAAGCCCGGAATGCCCATATATAAGCCCAACTACGACACTTCCCTCTCAAAGGCCTGTGAGGCTCTTAAAGATAAGGTCTTGAGTGGGGACATATCGACTGAATACAGCTCTCTCACCGTGGGACAGAAGATTGAGTTCCTTCATCTGCTCATGGAAGAGAAGTCTGGGCTGCCCCTTGACATTCTTGAGAAAATGAAGAGTGCCTATGGCCTTGGGACAATTACCAACTCGGAGATCAAGTTTCTGTGGATTCGTCTTGGGCTTAAGAGTCAATGGAGAGAGGCCGTGGGTATGGCAGTGAGCATGCTCAAGGAACAGGGGCGAATGAAGTTTACGCGTCCACTCTATAGGGACCTCTATGCCTGGGAGGAAACCAGGGACCTGGCTCTCAAGACCTTCCAAGCGGATAGGCCAAATATGATGCTCGTCTCGATTCAAGGCGTGGAAAAGGATTTGAAGCTGCGTTAGGGAACTGGATTCCTTTTCAGATGCTTCAAGATGAAAATTAAAAGAATGCCGGGAATGATTATATTTCAAATAGTTAAATGTGTGTTTTTTTCTCTTCTTTTATTATTAAACACAAAATTTATGCTATTTTTGTTATTGCAGCGGATATCTATTTTTTAATAAGAAATAAATTATATAAAAAACTGCTTAGTGTTATATTATTGAGTTTAAAATATCTCCTTCAATATTCGTTCTGCCAAGTAGCCTGAGAACATGTACTTTTTAATTCGTTATTATTTTATGGTTTGACGTAAATATATTTTTAGAGTCTTAAGTCTTATTTTTACAATCTATATTTTAGCCTATATTCTTGTGTGAATACATATTTTATACTATTTTACAGACAATTATTACGGTAAGATAAATATATTCATGATGGAATATGTTAACCTAAAAATGATAACTTTAATAGTCTTCGATAAGGATTGACATCCATTATGGACCTAGTCCAGCATTCCTTCAAATGATATTAAGAGTTTTAGTGGAAAGGAGTTCGTCATCTTCTTAGGCATGATAAAATTAAGTCTCAAAATTTGATTTTGAGCTTTCCGGGTAGTGTTTTTTTTGTTTCCAAACAAAAACAGTACATTTTGTTTCATTGTTTAATGTTTGTACTAATGAAAATCACCTTCTGGTTTCAATGCTCTTGTATAATAAAAATAATTCGTCTTGACAACGATGAATAAACGCGCATTGTTCTTAGATTGGTAAAATAATGTTTTCTGTCTAAATATTAATCTAAAGCCTTTTTAAAATATTTTCATGTTTATGTATGATATCTTATCTCATGTAAAAAATGATATATTATTTTCATTCATTTGTTTATTTCATCATAGACACAAAAATATTATTCCTTTGCCTTGTTTAATATTTAAAAAATACATTTCAAGTAGTTGATCAACTGGTACCTTTCATAATCTTTCTTCGTTCCTTTAAAATATTTTGAACTTTGTCCATTGATATTTCTCACAAACTCATCAATAACATAATGTTTTCATTTGGTTAAAACTGTTTTTTTTCTTGATCTACGCTCGATAGTCAGTATGATGATTCACTTATAGACAGATATGAGCTAGAAAAGTAATAGAGATATAAAGACATAGAGAGCTTATTGGATACTTCAGAGGCATACGTCATATTGTCCAATATAAACAAATATTTATATCTCTATGATCAGCTTACGATGACGTAGATCAAATTACTTTCTTTAGTTTGGTCAATGGCGACAGTTGAACGATGTTCTCTGCTATTGAAGGGAATAAACTCTCTATATCTTTATATCTCTATGGTATGTGTGTATACACTGCAACGCCGGGTACTGCTGCTAGTTAATAACTATACAGAAAAAGATCGTAACTAATGGGCTAATATGTTAGTTATGTAAGACATTACATTTATTACAATTATTTGGGTGATTTTGAAATAAAGTTGACAACAAAAAAAAGAGCATTTATCTAAAACTGCAAAAATAAGTTATTTATCTCATTATTTACTCAATTTATATGAGAAATAATATTTAAACAATACTTAGCTGTATTCCATTCCAATACTTGCCTACCTATGTATTTTGTCCATTTTTTTCATGAGTCATCATTTCCTTTCTAATTTGGTCAATTTTCTTGATCCATTTCTTTTAGGCCGTATTTTCCTGGTCCATTTCTTCTGGACACCACATGTTATAATTCAGTTTGTCTAGACCAGACATGGGCAAACTAAGGCCTCTGGGCCGTATACGGCCCGTTAGACAATTTAATCCGGCCCGCCGAGCTTCTCCAGGAAATAATATAATAATGCTTCACAAATAATCATTACGTCTTGTCAAGGACTACATTAAAGTAGTCCTTGGTCTTGTTCATAGAATACCGCGTTTCACCAATAGATGGCGGGCTGACATTTAGGCCCGCAAGTCAAAAGTTTGCCCATCCCTGGTCTAGCGTGTTAATATATGCAATAACGTAATCGAAGATACATCCTGTATCAGGGATTCCCCATGAAAGATCATACTTTTTTCCAAATGTTTGCCATATGATTGTAGGCTGCTCAGAGATATTTTACTTTCAAGTCATTAGAAGGAAAAGCAGTTGTTATTAGAAGGAAAAGAGCATACTATTAATTATATTTATATCCATATTATATCATATGCGCTTAATATTTAGCACTTTTTGATAAAATAATCAGTTCTGAAGCAGTGATTCCATTTCCTAACAATTTATTCAGAGAAAAATCGTTACATTTTATTTAAAAAAGATGAAGGATTAAAAGAAAAATAACCTTTTAAAACTCTGACAAGCATCTTTACTATTTGGAAATCCAACTATTTAGTTTTTCTTCAGAAACCCATTGTATAATTTTTTATGAGTGTTGAAGCTTTGGGGTCTTTGGCATTTGTGACCCCAGTTGGAAAACCGGGAGATTTATAACCTTAAAATGTCATAAATATGCCTGATGTACTTATCAAGGCTCGTTAATCCTGATTTGAAATCGCAATCGGTCATAACTGTGACATACTGACGGGAGTTCATTTGCGGTGGGTTTGCAATCCCAAAATAACATAATTGTTATAAGAGGATTCCGAGGGTCATTGGCCGATGGTTGAAAGCCTCAATATGGGATCTGAGATACCTCAAAACACGTCTTAATTCTGTATAGTTATCAAAGTATATTTTTGAAAAGAATTTCCGAAAAAAGTGAGAAACGGTTTTTATAAACGAATCTCCCATAAAAGTGATGACGTTTTTTTAAAAATTAATATTTTGAAATTCCTTCTAAAAAACTTTATTAATGACAAACGAAAGAAAATATTAAGTCCTTGACTGGTGTCTAAAAACCGGGACAGGGCCGAGTACCGGTCGTTTCCTGATATACATATATATATATAATATATATATATTATTGGATGACTCTTCTTCTATCACTATATTATATTAAAATGGAGCTTTCAACCATTTAAACTACATTTCAAATTAAGGGAGCTTTGGAACAAGTCAATTTGATACAAGTGAGAAAAATAACTTTTAATGTTGATTCATATTCTGAAAGACTCAACTCCATTAACCACATAAGCAATAAATTATGTGAAATAGATTGAATTAAATTTAAAGTTTCATTTTGATGTTACTAATAACGGCCTTGCTGTAGAAAGAAATATATATATATATTTCGTCATCAAT
>CP045908.1:1696018-1744143 GCA_013387185.1 Caligus rogercresseyi
ATATATATATATATATATTAAGAGGATCAACATGAAATATCTTGCATTTTAGAGCCCTTAAAAAATATTTGAATGTTTTTTTTTGCCTAAAAATTGGAAATAAATCTATATGCCATAATTTATATATATAATAATTATGTTTTGCTAAGACTTTGTACTGCTTTTTATTCCTTCATTCCTTACAGAACACTTCAACACGTCAAATCGCGTCATTATTTGCAATAAGCACTCTTCATATTGTAATATCTTTTTCTGCAGTGTCCTACTAATGACGTCACTGGTCCCTATAAGCCAAGAACCTCCCTTTTCTCTGCTCCTTAAGGCATGCCATGATAGGCTTGCTTATTGCCTTCTGCTTTATAGAGTAGCGATTTATATGTATATAGATATATATATCACACTCATAAAGAGCTTTTGCTTCTTCTTCTTGTGTGTGTATGTATGTTGTATTTTGTTCTTGGTTCCTGTACGAAGAAGTAGTGGAATTATTATTCAATCTATTGTGACGGATATCCTGGATGCCTCCTCCTCCTCGCCATGGGGACGAATTCAACCTCCTGGCTTCAGCGGGAGCGTCTCTTTGCCCTGGAACAGTGGACAACATGGAAGCCTGGGGATCTGATCTCCTCTCCAAGGACACCTCCGGGGAGGCCTTCATCTGCGTCCTCCACGCCGGAAGATCCATTCTCCTAGGCATGACTCCAGATAGCCTTCTACGCATCCCCTGGTTTGAGTCCCGGGACTCGCACTCTCCGACGCTGTCTTTAGCCCCTCGGATGACTTGATTCTCTGTCTCTCTGTGAACGGAAGCCTTCACGTTCTATCCCGGGAAAGCCTTCTACCTTCTTCCAAGGCGGGGGGTGGAGGGCCCTCTGAGCTGCATCGCAAGTCCTGGCTGCCCCCCCGTGAGGAGGGTCGATCCCTCTGTCC
Organism: Caligus rogercresseyi; assembly: GCA_013387185.1. NCBI lineage: Eukaryota > Metazoa > Arthropoda > Copepoda > Siphonostomatoida > Caligidae > Caligus > Caligus rogercresseyi. Next base: position 1,696,949 of record CP045908.1, read on the forward strand.
CATTCTTCCACAGTGGAGCAGCACCGGGGCGGCTCCCAAGGAGGCGCTTTGCCTCCTCTGGTGGAACTATGGAGACCTACTCTCCGCGGGAATCATTGGAACACAAGAAGGAGATATTATCGTGGTGGACCTCGTATCGGCGATGGAAGTGAGTCAATTATGAAAGGACTTTGCATGAATAAGGGAGGGGATCCGTAAGGATCCAGGATTTAAGAGAGGCGTGTTGAGTTCCTTGTACAAGAAGGATCCTGACTTTCCGTTTCATCTTTTTTTTAAAGTGTAAATTAGTCTTCTTGACAATTTATCATTTGAATTATTATCATTATAAAACTAGCTTCTTCTATTGGACAATCACAATTCTATCAACCCTTTGTCCTTTGCAGCGTTGAAAACCCCCCATAAAATGAACAAAATAATACATTTTTATGAGGAGGATTGTGAGTTTGATATACTTAAGACAAAACAATCAACTGATGATTGGCTAATAATGAAATGAACAAAGGTATTCAATGAACCTCAATACTAGCTATAAGTAATCACTGGTTAATATTAAAAATAACCCTTCCCAAGTGATCATTGGCAAATACAATAAATAAAGAGAAGGAGAAATGAACGTGACGTACTTTAACTTTAAACCGTGACATTAATGCTGTAGACATATTTTATATATATTAATTATATATATTATTAACATTCTTGTGAAAACATATTAACAAGAAAAATAAAAATATATTGGATAAATACTTCTTATTTGACCATTTTTCTTTATTTCCAAAAATGTATTCCTTCTTTGATTAAGCTTATTTTTTTTCCTTTCATAAAACTCTTCATTAACCATTTGTCACATAAACCAGCGCAATAAAAACAACAACGACTAAGCTATACGTATATGTATACGATATAACAAAATATAACAGATCCTTCCCATTTTTTGAAAAAATAAAAAATGGCAGAATTAAAAGTATTTCTTTACTGACTTTTATAATTGTTTAATAGTTAACACTCCTTCAATTTATTTTTCAAATTGACAACCTTTTAATTGTTTTAAGTTACTAAATGTATTCTTTGTCGGACCTTTATTTTAAACCATTAATGTATTTTTAAATATGCAATTGCTCCCATTGGTAATATTGACAGCAAATGTCGATTTTCCCTCAAATCATGAGAAGGTCTTGCCTTAAAATAACTTATCATCTTGGATATTTTGTAATTACTGTCGCAACAAGTATTATGTATTGATGTTATTGAGGGTATATAAATGCAATGTTGTTAATGCATATAATAAGGCTTCAAACGATATGGGCTTTTTATATAATACATCATTTAAGAAGTGAATATTTAAAGAAAAAATGTATCTTAATCATGTCATGACTTTTATTATATTTATGTAAGCAACATATGGCCCTGGAAATTAAGCCTTCAAGCATGTTCCGGAGTTTTTTTATAAAAAAATTGTGACCACCCCATAAAACATAGCCAAAATGACGTCACTGGTCACCGGGCAAACGCCGGGTACTTAGTAGTATATAATAAATTTATTAAAAAACATATCAGAACTATGGTATAGCATACTTATTTATCTTTTTAAAATAGTGATTAGTATTTTTTATAATGAATGACAATTGAATAACATTTTAAAGGCAATGATAAATACCTTAGTGTTTGTATGTACCTATACTATGTTGAAAAAATGGTAATGGCTAAACTGGCCAAAAATAGAAAAAAAGATTCATTATATAAAAAAAGTTTTAAAATGACAAATTTGACGTAATATCAATGTTCAGTACATTCTTAAATGTGTCCCTTTTCATATTGATATACCGGATTTAGTTAATTATGTATATCTAATGCTTCTAATCGATTATTTGCCCAAAGGGCCTCATTAAATGATGTATTTTGAGTCAAATCAATATTAATTAATGCTTATTACATTCATATCTGAAGTCATTATTTCTTTACTAATATATATCTCCTTCAAAACTCAAGCCACAATAGAATCCATCTATAGGACCATTTTTTCCATATCATTTATGCCGGATATCACAAAATGTGTTCTTTCTTTTCATGAATATATATCCTTTTTGCTTATAGATTGGCCGTGTTTTCGTATCGAAAAGCGGAGTGATAGCCCTGGAGGTCTCATGGGACGTGGCCATGGACTGCTTCTACCTTTTCATCACGGACGGCGAGCGGAATCATTGGCGATTCCTTTTGGAGCAGCGATCCTCTGGCTACACCTGGCCCCGATCCCAGGAGTCCAGGGCTCGTACTCCACCCCCGATCCCTGAGCCAAGGCCTCCTCCACCGACTACAATGAAGGCATCCAACAGCATCGACGACCTCTCCGGCCCTCCCCGATCCCGCTTGGCAGCAGGGATCAAGAACATGTCCGTCGCCAGCCTGGCCTCCCTCCGACAAAAGCTCTCCGAGGGAAAGCGGATCCTGGACCGCATGGGGGGCACTGGGGCTCTGAGCAGTGAGAATACACTTCTCTCCCGCCCAGAGCCCCTATCCGGGAAACTGGGGGACTCCTTCTTATCCGTGATGGGAAGTGGGATGAAGGACAGTCGGAGGTCCCTTCTGGGAGTTCATTCCGACATGCTCACGCTTTACAACGTGGAAATGGAGCCTGGAAAGGTCTTTAGCCTTCCTCCTTCCTCCCGAAGGGCCTTGCTCTCGAACAAATTCATATTGGCCTCTTCGAATCTGGAGGAGCATGGCGGAGAGGAGAATGGGGAGGCTCTTCACATCCTCTCCTCTGCATTGTCAGAGTTCAATTCCTCCAAGTCAAGTGGGATTCACCACCCCTTAGTACAATCCTTTCGCTTGGCCCCTTCCGAGGTCATTCTGGGCTACCACGTCCTACAAACCCACTCCAAGTCATCTCTTCTTCCTAGTCAATCATGTAGCAGTAGCAGCTGTGGGAGTAGCTTTGATGCCGAGGTCACCTCTCGCCTGGCTTCCCTCACTTGCCCTCACAATCTCTCCTCCCGAGCCGGCTTCTTCTTCAGGGAGGTCCTGGTCTTTAGCTCCCGAGGAGTCTACCGCCTCTCCCTCAAACGGGACCCCATCAGTTCCTTCCTCGAGCTTTCAATGCGCGGCGACCTTGGCCTCGCCGAAGAAGTGGCCGCTGCCTTCCTCATGGACTCCAAGAACCTCCTGGAGCTAGCCGGGGACATTCGCCTCCGGGACAAGGACATCAACGGAGCACTCAAGCTATACCGAGTCGCAGGGCTCAAGCAATTCAAGACTGTCTTAAAACTGAGCCTCTCCGGGCACACCCCAGAGCTTCTGGCCATCCTGGCCTCTCTCTTCAAGAGCCCAGTCAACCTGGCCGAACTGCCTCCCCTGGAAAGGCACACCTCTCCAACCTCGCCATCCTGGCATACTTCCAACAAGTCCTCACCAAAATCACGCCCAGCACCCGCTCCGAGTTCCGCAATGAGATCAAGGACTTCCTCGGCTCCAACCGATGCTTTGACGAGCTCCTACCCATTCGACTGGCCTCAGACACCAAAGAGTGGGACCTCCTCTCATACTTCAGCCGGATACGCGGACTTCGAGAAGAAGCCGTGAGCGACCTCATTGAGGTCATTGGGGCCTCACAGGCTGCCCCCCGGCCGACAATCTCAAACTTATATCCAAGGTCCTTCAAGCCATGCCCTCCAGTGAGAGAAACAGTCTTCTATCATGCCTCCTCGATCCACTCAACCTGGAGGTCTGCGCGGCCTCTGGACACGGCGGTGACCTCATCCGCGTCCTCAGCGGGTCCCTGCCCCTTCTGGAAGAGGAAGGACTCCAAGCTGTGGCGGTTTTGAGTGCTCCAGAGAATCCATCTTTTAGACCCTTACTCCAAAGGGAGGGCTCCGCCATTTTAAACCTCTTCCTTACATCTCTCCTACTTCTTATCAAAAAGCGTATGACTGAGACTTGCTTTAACCCAAGTCTGACTGAAATTTCCCTCCCTAAGAAGGCAGAGCCTTTCCCTGAGGAGAAGAATAGGAAGTATGATATTTACTCCAACGTCCTGGCGACAGGGGGGAATCACGTTTTACTTCTTCGACGCAGAGAGAGGACGGAAGATGGACGACAGGGAAGCATTCTTTACTCCTGGGGTTCTACGGCCAAGGGTGCTCTCGGCCGTGGGCCTTCTTCCGCCAACTATGAGCCCCTTTCCGAAGTGCCCTACTTTCGTGAGAACAACATAGATGTAATCAGCGTCTCTGCAGGTGGAAATCACTCCATGGCCCTCACAAACTATGGTCTATACACCTGGGGACACTCCAAATACGGCCAGTGCGGTCATGGGAGTACTCTGGACTCCAAGCGGCCCTGCCTGGTTAAAGCCCTGGCTGGTGTAAATGTGATTGACATATCTGCAGGCCGCTATCACAGCCTCGCCTGGACTCTGATGGAGGCGTCTGGTCATGGGGCCTTGGGGTCCATGGGCAGTTGGGCCATGATGATATAGAGGATCTAGAGTCCCCGCAGAAAATAGATTGTCTGCGAAAAGTGAGGGTGGTGCAGATCGCAGCTGGCTATACGCACTCCGTGGTCCTTTCCTCGCGTGGACGGGTCTACTCCTTTGGGAATAATTTGTTTGGGCAGTTGGGCAATGGACTCACGGTCAAGTCCAAGATTCCCACTGCCACTGATTTGTCCGTGATGCAGGAAGGAGAGAGAATTCAGCGGATACGGGCAGGGTTCTTTCATACCCTCGCCCTCACCAATCAGGGGCGACTCCTCTCATGGGGATCCAACCCTCAAATCATCCGACTAGAAACACAGAGTCGAAAACGATTATTTTTGCAAAATATGAGGAACGCCGCTCGTCTCAACAACAGTAATGCAGGAGCTGGAGCAGGAGCAGCAGCTAATAATAATAATAATACTCAACCCATTCTACTCCCCTCGCAAGACCCTACTGCAAAGCAGCTCAAAAAGAAGGAAGACCCTCAAACTCATCTCCGTCCAGTCAGCATGGACCTCTCACCCTTAAAAGAAAGTAGGATCATATCCTTCTCTGCAGGGAATCAGCACAGCATGGTCCTTAGTGAGTCTAGTTGCCTCTATGGCCTAGGCCTCAATTCCCAGGGCCAGCTGGGCAATCAGAGTCGCATGGACTCCAAGGGCCTCGTCCAGGTCCCTGGGCTCTCAGAGGGGAATTTGATCGGTGTTGCCTGTGGGATGGACTTTTCTCTGGTCATGGGGGGTGATGGCTGTCTCTTTGCCTGGGGAAACAACAGCAACGGGACGCTTGGGGTCGCACCCCTCGTGGAGAGAGGGGACTACTGGAGCTACAAGGATAAAATCCTTCTCATGCCCAACCGGCGAATACGCCTCAATGAACCCTCACCCAACTCATGGGATAGTCCCAAGCCAGTCCCTGGCAGCTTGCCCGCCTCCCCATTGGACTCAAAAGGGTCATTTAATCAAAATGTCTCTGTGGAGTTAATGGAGACTGTCTCTCCCCCTGAGAGGTCATTTGACCTCCGCCAGGCCTCTCAAGTGCCTCTCTACCTTCACGCAACCCTGGAGGCCTTCCACCCCTTCCTGGACTCCAAGACACTCATCAAAAAGTGCCTCATCTCCGAAAACCCACAAGCAGCCTCCAAAATAAGCCTCCTGGAGGGAAACATGCTTCAAGCCTTTGAGTTCACCCTTCAGTCTATTATCAAAAGCCATCCCACAGGACAGTTTACGGCATGTGAGGCCGTCTTTGGGGCATTCCGCTACTACTTGCTCCAGTCGGCCGGTCGGAGCTCCCTCTCTGATGAAGACGAGGAAGAGGATCGAGGGAAATCTGAGCGGGGAGGCCTCTTCGAGCGGCTTGTGGCCTGCTGGCAGGATCAAAAGTGGAGCTTCGTTCATTTGGAGGGGCTCATTTCACAAAACGCCTGTCCCACACTACTCCAAATCCTTGTCATCACGCTCTTTCGACCCTCGGGGGAGCGGCGAACGGACAAGGGACCCGTCATCAATCAAGAATCCGGCCCAAAGCTTGTGGACTTGTTTACGCCAGAGTTCTGCCTTAAAATCGGGGATACCTTTGTTAATGGACTTAAGGAAAAGATGGGAGCATCTGTCAGAGTAATAGTGCACTCCTAATTGGATAATGACATCGGAGGGCGGACCCTAGGAGGAGGAGTCCTTTAATCTCTTTGAGCCAAACGACATACAAAAATATACTTGCTGAAGGTCTAAAAAGTCATACCAAAAAAAATCCCTTTTTCACGAAAGATATTTAAAATTATTATTATTATATTCGTCGCCATCTTTTTTCCATTATTTTTTTATCCTCTATAATTGCTTTAATATATATATATTAATGTTGAAGGATATAGAGACTTAAAAGGGAATTCGCATGAATTAATTAAAGAATAAGGACTTAATTCACAGAGTCATGGACATCACCCAGAAATCCATGAATTAGTCTTTCCCTGACTCGTTTTTAGTATTAACAGTCAGCGTACAAATATTTTATAAAAGCATAAATATATTATTATTTACTTTATAATCATGAAATTTTCTTCTTCACACATATAATATAAAATATTGTCCCAAATCTTCGCTTAGCTTGCCTATCAATATATAGCATTCAGTCTTTATAAGAAAAAAGATGTTCTTTTCCATATTTTTAATATGATTACTCATCATCAGTTGTATTTTTATGAAGAGACTTCACTTATTATATTTTACCTCTCTCATAAAACATATTATAATAAAGATATCCTCTCTTGCGTGTGTGTTGTCCCCGTGATTCATTTACTTAATGATTGAGTCATTTTTTATATAATATATATATTAATGAAATATATCTTGTTATTTATAGTGCCTTGCATTGAGTCTCTTTATTTCTATAGTTGAATATGCAAGTTTCAACGAAATAATCATTTATTACCTCCGCCGAAGGAGGTATTGTTTTCACTGGCGTTGGTTTGTTGGTTGGTTTGTCAGCAGGATAACTCAAAAAGTACGGAACGGATTCGGATGAAACTTTTTGGAGCTGTTGGAAATGCCAAAAGGAACAAGTGATTAAATTTTGGCATCTCTGAGGGCTTCTTTAATATGCAAAATGAGCTAAATACTAATAAATATTTCAAGTTAGCCTACTCTGCCAATAGATGTCGCTGTGCTGTGAAATCGGGTGCCGGGAGCGTCTTCCTCTCGGAATTTCCGTCGAGGGAAACCCTCCCCCGTCCCTCTACGCCGCCCCAGTCGTGAAAAATCCGCTTCGGAAGGCTCATAAGGACCCCGTGACGGCGGAGGTTTGCACTCTCTGAGTGTATATATGCCTCTAGTTTAAATTTATTTTTTAATATATATTTGCTTCGATGGGATTGCTGTTTCATCATCTGTTTTAGACCAAAATAAGCGTAGCAATTAGTGGACATGAGCTAAACTGATTATCTGTAATACTGTCGTATATATACATATATATCATTAGTTAAATCTAAATTTTATGTAACGTGGACACCAATTTTAGTCATTTAATTATGGGTGTCCACGAGGACGATACAGAAATTCCATCAAACCAAACGGATAAATGAAGAATTATATCGCTAAAATTATCATTTTATAAAAAATAGATAAAAATGTATGAATCCTTTGCTGATATTTATCATTGTGTAATTAAGATCCTAAGGAGGGATTGTATGGACTATTTTATGTAATATAACTTATATTATATAAGTGACATTACGTTTTTACTATCTCTACCTATACGCTCTATCCTCATATATATATATATATATATATATATATATATATATATACATACCGGGCACGGGACAGAAATTGCAACACTTACCTAGCATATTGTTTACGCCCCTCTGTGTCAGTTAAAAGGATTCGATCAGAAAATTATAAAAAACAAAAACGTTAATACAACTCTTTTTTTATTTTTTATTCTATATATATCCGCCCTTAACAGCAACAACAACCTCCAAATGGGACCTGAAGGCCTGACAAACAGACCGTATGTAATGAGCGTCCATTCCATCCCAGTGTTCATCAACGGAGGTCTTCATTGCTTCAATATTGGGGGACGGATTCTGCAGGCCCTGGCCTGCACATGTGGCCAAAAAGAAAAGTCCAAAGGGTTTACATCAGGGCTGCGTGGAGGCCACTTTTCCCTATCCCAAAATGGGATGTTCTCTGATAAAAAATTCTGGGTGGATTTTGCTTTATGAGCTGGTGCTCCATCCTGTTGGAGCACCACTTCTTGGTTTGGAAATGTTGCCTCAACCCATGGCAAAAGTTTGGTGCGCAGCTTTTCAATGTACGTGGCAGCATTCAAGCGAAACCCTCGGGGAAACCAAATCAATGGCATTGTATCCCCTGATGATGCCACAAAGCCCAGAGACATGGCTGAGGCTGGATGTTGGTAGTGGTAATTGTTCTAAATTCTTCATTAACATCTTCAAAGGCTACAAACCGGTCATTCTTTTATTTCTGACCAGATCCACAGTCCAGGTCTTTTAATCACTGAAGATGATGATCCTTCCAGCTGGTGCAGATTTTAGGTCATTGATCAGACCCTTGCAATGTTGGAGATGAGTCACTTTGATTTTAGGTGTCATTAATGGTCTCTCCAACATCACTAGGGACTTGCCACCACACTCCTTGACAGCCCTCCTGACCGTACTCTCATCAACACCAAAGTCCTTGGCATGAGCTCTCATGCTGGTGGTTGGAGCCCTTTGGATCACATCACAAATCAATTGTGGTTACAATATGTACTTGCTACCACACCCAGATTTCCTCTCGATCCCTTGGTTCATGTCCAGCTTCTTCTTGAGGCGGTAAATGGTCGATCTTGCCACGTTCAGTTGCTTCGCGATCTCAGTTGGAGTCTTACCCGCGCCCAGAAGCGTCAACACTTGAACTCTACGGTCTTGTTCCATCTCTCTGCTTATTCTCAGAGGAAAATTAAAATAAAATAAAAGCATAAACATTAACACTGGTACTGAATTTATTTAGCGGAACATTTTGTTCGAAACCTCTCGTAATCTCAAATTGGATTTTTGTAAGTGTTAAAATATTAAAGCTGGTTTACCAAGCTTTCATTTGATATGTTTGGTGTTCTAAAAATCGCTATACTTTAAGAGATATAAGCAAATACATTTTGCACGTACTCTCCCAAAAAAATGATCCTTTGATATGAGAATATACAATTACCACTTGGTAACTGCTGTTAGTGTTACCTGGATAGAAAGAGAAAGAAAAAAAAAGAAGGGAGAGAAGTGAGGCAAAATACTCTCTCCCTTCTTTTTTATTTATTATCAATACAAAATGATGTTTGTTCCCTTGCTACAATCAACGGTTCTATGTAAAAATCATTATCGTTAGGGCTGTCGGAATTAGGAGCAAATATAATGCCTAAGTGGTGCCCAGAAATATGAGGAAACAATGCACACAATGAGCAGAAAAAATAGCAAAAGAGGATAAATATACGAAGCAATATAAGAAACATGCATTCCGGGCGAAAACGGTTCAAGTTCAATAAATGCGTTTATTAATGCGGTTATCAGACTTGTTGACGTTGGCGAAAAATTGTCGTTCACCAAAAGTTATCGTTCGTCGTTCATTGTTCTTTTAGATTGAATCGTTCATCGTCGTTTTTTTAGAAAATAAATTTTTTCACTTTTTCTTTTTTGGCGCCAAAAACGAATAATAAGAATTTTTGTTGTCGTCCGTCCAATTTTTTGTCGTTCATCGTTCGCGAACGACGAACGATACAAATGTACAACAAATCAACATGTCTGGGTGTTATGTATAAAAATGACACCATTTTTCTTTTAAGGCCACAAAAAGTCGATCTTGTGGACACTTTTTTCTCCTTATAAAAGAAATATGAACCTCTTCAAAATTTGTGTAGATATGCAATAAGGCCATATATGTGCTAAAATATCGTTTATGCCTCGAAAGATGATTGTCTAGATTTCTACAGCCCTCTTCATCATTAAAATATAATAAATTCACATAAAGAAAAGGATTTTCCAAAAAAATCTAAATATCGTTGGATGTATCGTTTTTATTTCATTTTCATTCCACGTTCAACCCCTCAATAATACTAATATAGTTTTGAGAATCCTAATACTTATTTGGCTATATTATTATCTACTCACTCGACATTTAATTCATCTCTATTTTGTTTTCCTGAGATGTTTTCTCACAGCATCCATAATAATTTATATTTTTTGTTCATTGACACAGAAAACATGAGAATAGAGTGTCAAATAGGGAAAATATTATGAAGACAGACTGATGGGGACAGACAATTAGACAGCTAACAAGGATAAAGAGAACATTTGGTCTTTTTAGGTCATAGTTGGTCAACCTGTTCTTCCTGGCTGCGACCTTTATTTAGCCAAGGAATACTGAACTTCAGTATTCCTTGATTTAGCTCAATCCCTCTTATCATAGAGATATAAAGATATAGATAGCTTATTCCTTTCAATAACAGAGAAACATCGTCGTTCAGCTGTATTATGTGCCCAAACTAAGATCATTATGACTACTTCCGGTTCCACGGTTTCAGTTGTTAATGGATAAGGTCCTAATGTTAAATCTGGATCGTTTTTTCGAACCATCATGGAGGTACACCAATGCCAACAACTTTGTCCAATGCTACTGATTGGGGACTTAAATGGCGATATTGATGAATCTCCAAAACAATATCCTAATTATGCTAGCCTTAAGAAAGTAATCCATAAATTCGGTCATGTCGATATCACCCAAAAAAATTAATCCGGAAGATAATATGTCATGGAATATGGGGAGTCAATCTTCGAGGATAGATCTTGTAGATTGTTATCTTCTGGTCTTGTTCATCAAATAAAAAGTACAAAATACAGACCCGATCCCTCAACATACCATAAAATAGCTGACATCACCACCCTCCGTCATGTTCCAAAGGAAAAATACCTTCATAATTCCAAAATGGGTTCTTGAGGATGTTCAATTCTCTGTAAAGTTAAGGTCTAACATAGTAAGAGAACAAAATTTGATCACTCCTAAAGGAGCATATCCCCTCTTGATACATATAGTTACCAAGACAGTTAAGAGTATCAAAAAAGAAAAAGCAGCTCGACTACAATGTAGCATTGAAAATGCTTTAAGCGAGTCGTCAATTTTCATTAAAATAATAACTACTGATTTACTAAACGAATAAGGAGTTACTGTCATTGTAGAAACAGAAATGAGAATATTTTATACATCCTCCGAATTTTACAACTGGTTCCATATGGGCACTCCTATGACGAACCCAGAATTGGAAACCTTCTCTCCCTTTTTAGCTTCGACACAAAGAATTTTTATGGACGAATCAGCCTAATTGCCTTTCCGATACTGCTGTGAATATAATCTATGAAAATAGAAACAAATAACCTTTTGTCAAGAAATTTGGTCATCCTGCTGTCTTGGAGATTAATCCCCTTATATCATAATGGTATTACATCCCATGACCTAAAATCGGTTCCGGTCTTCAATGTAGGAAGGTTTGTTTTCCTCTGCAACGCTCAATTAATTATTTTAATCCTTCTAAGTCTTGGTTTTTAAAAATCAACACCCGTATTGAGGATTCCTTAGCTTCGGGATCTAAATTAGAGAGCTTTTTAAATTTGCTTGGTCTTCTTCAATAATGGAAATAGAGGATTTTTCTGTAGACATGTGGCATAGTTGATAGTGCGAAATTTACAGCTCAATTTTAGATTTTTGCTCAATTAAATAGATTTGATTATCCATGCAATATTTGTGGTTTATTATTTAATTCCATCATTAATGCCTTCGTTGATTGTCCTTATGGTGGTCAAGCGTTTTATTCAATTAAATGTGTGCCAAAAAGGAATAATTACCTCTAATCTTTTTAAATCCTATATTCTTTTTGGCGTCACAAGGCTATAGACACAGCACTTATAAATTCAAAGTCCTTAATCGAAAAAAAAAAAATAACAACGGCAACTCTAAATCGAAAGCCATCGAATTTGCTCTCTCTAGCATCCGGAGCATGGTTGCAGAAAAACTGTCGACGGCTCAACCGCTGGATAAAAGTGCCTTAAGGGCTATTCTAATGTTATCTTCAGCCCGATACTCGGCTCTCACCATCAGGATCCCGGATCTCTCAGGGACGGTTTGGAGCTACGCTGGAGACACTCTACATTTCTACTCAAACGGCTCAAAGGTGAGCTTACGGTTTCTGAGACGCCTTTTAAGACTTTATAAAGGTTTCCGAAGAGTCAGATAAGAAAACTTCATTGATTTTTAATTTAACATTTATTTTACTTTTATGAACTTTTTATACGTTCTTATTCTTTTTGTAGTATTTAATTTTGCATATTTTATCTTAGATATTATTTTACGTGATAGATATAGTTTTATAGTACCTCTGCCGAAGGAGGTATTGTTTTCACTGGCGTTGGTTTGTGGTTGGTTTGTTTGTCAACAGGATAACTCAAAAAGTGCGGAACGGATTCGGATGAAACTTTGTGGATTTGTTGGAAATGCCAAAAGGAACAAGTGATTAAATTTTGGCATCTCTGAGTGCTTCTTTAAGATGCAAAATGAGCTAAATACTAATAAATATTTCAAGTTAGCCTACTCTGCCAATAGATGTCGCTGTGCTGTGCTCTCAAAGAGGAGAGCACAGCACAGCGACATATTGGTAAATGATAAAAACGACCAAGTGATTCATTTGGTGGGGATCGGCGGAGGTTTGCACTCTCTGAGTCCTCTAGTTGTAGTTGTTTTTGATTGATTGTATATTTTATATGTAATTTCATTTTGTTTTGACTTTAGTTAGGGTTTTAATGTTAAACTATAATGTTTAATTATATATACATATCTATATACAATAACTCTAATCGCATAAAGTCATATTAAAAAAATATTACAAACTATTTCATGGAGACTGAGGACCTAATCAGCTACTCAGCTCTACAAATTAAGATACCGAACGCAACATCCGGTGATTGGAAACGGACTGGAAATGTCGTTCGATTCAATTCAATTTTTAGAATCAGCCAAGAGGATTTTAAGAAAATAGATTGGCATTTTATATTTAGGTCATCGCTTTTTAACAGTAAATTTGAACACTAATATGTTCATTTATGTTTTTATTACGCAACTGTTAAAAAGAGTTTTAGTTATTTGTATTTATAATTTTTTAATAATATACATAAAACTAGAGGCATATATACACTCAGAGAGTGCAAACCTCCGCCGTCACGGGGCCTTATGAGCCTTCCGAGGCGAATTTTTCACGACTGGGGCGGCGTAGAGGGACGGGGGAGGGTTCCCCTCGACGGAAATTCCAAGAGGAAGACGCTCCCGGCACCCGATTTCACAGCACAGCGACATTTATTGGCAGAGTAGGCTAACTTGAAATATTTATTAGTATTTAGCTCATTTTGCATCTTAAAGAAGCACTCAGAGATGCCAAAATTTAATCACTTGTTTCTTTTGGCATTTCCAACAACTCCAAAAAGTTTCATCCGAATCCGTTCCGTACTTTTTGAGTTATCCTGCTGACAAACCACCAACAAACCAACGCCAGTAAAACTAGAGGCATATATACACTCAGAGAGTGCAAACCTCCGCCGCCACGGGGTCCTTATGAGCCTTCCGAGGCGAATTTTTCACGACTGGGGCGGCGTAGAGGGACGGGGGAGGGTTCCCTTCGACGGAAATTCCAAGAGGAAGACGCTCCCGGCACCCGATTTCACAGCACAGCGACATTTTTTTTTTTTTTTTTTTTTTTTTTTAATAGCCACTAGGCAATTCTATATTTCAATTTGGTATAACATTATGCACATTAAATTAACAAGATTTTGTACAGTTGTTATGTAGACTTGGTTTCGCGGGGGCTTATATGTACATTGGTATAAAAAAATGTGAGTAAGGGAGGGGGAGGGTGATATAAAACTTCAAACATCAAATAGTGAACACTAAAATTGTAATTTGGAATCACACCTCCTTTTGTATGTCATAAAATAAAATACTAAAACACTTTTATCTAAATTTCAAACGCGAAAAATTTAAAATCAGATAAAAAAACAGAAACGATAGCATTAATCATAAAATTTTATTCCAGACATTTAAAACTCTCCTAACGCAGGTAACGATGCCTGTAGGGATGTGTCTACCTTGCGATCTGCAAGCGTAGATCACTCTCTGCACTTTTGCAATGCAGGCCTCCACTTTGAATTTTGACGGATATTTTGAAGACGTCCGATGAGCCATCCTTTTTGGACGGATAAACCCCCAGTTCTGACAATAGCTCTTCGTTTACTTGGCGCACTAAAGGGTGGACGAAGGAGCAATTAAAGAACAAATGTTCTGACGTTTCTACTTCAAGTTGGCAAAAGGAGCACTTAGACGAGTCCGAGACTTGTTTTGTGAATATGGAGGATGTGGCGACTCTGTATCTAAGCCATTTTTCAGCCTGTGTTGTTAGGGGATTAGCCATAATGACCCTCGGGTCCAAATCTCTATTTTCAACACCGACCCTCTCACATCGTCTTGACACAAGTGTTCCAGCCGAACTGATTCTCTTCTGAGAAATGATTCCCTCCCGTACTCCTCTCGAGGAAGTGCCTCCGATAGCATGATAGAAAGGTGAAGGGGGGCCGATCGCTATCTTTGTAGATTCATCCGTCAGTATTCTGATTCGGTGATGGGTGAGAAAATTCATTTGATATACTTCTTCGCTGTGTTGCCAGAATTCTGCTACAGAAGTTATCACTTTTGACGCACTAGAAGCCTGGCCAGAACCAAACCGTGGGTTGTGGTTCAGAGGTTCGTTAGGACCCAGGAGAGGCAGTACAGAGCTAAGATTGACATCCACGACTCCGACATTTTCCCCCAGTATGTGTCAGTTTTTTTAACGACTCCAATTAGTTCGTCCGGTCCAGAGTGAAGTTTTTCGTAGAGTTCCACGCCAATTTTTTGGAAAACCTCACTTTCAAACGGTGAGCCCAAAGATCATAGCTAAAGGTAATTTCTTTAGCCAGGACAGATTCAAGGATTTCCACATAGCTTCTAGATCTACAGAGCCCAGACCCCATGTTTTTGGAAGGTTCTATGGTTCTTTGGTGTGACACGTATCTTCTTTTCTTTCCCCCCACAAAGCTGCTCTTCGAACTATCAGCTCTTGAGCAATGTTTCTGTTAAAAGGTGTATACCTCAGAAGATGGATTGCTTAGGTAATATCACTTTGTCCCATAAGCGGAGTTTTTCTAGGCGGCATAGCTTCCATTCCACAAACATTTTGCTCCCCTTTTTCAAGACATCCTCTATACGCATATAGTTTAGCTTCATACAATAGCCTGCCCTGCTGTTGAAATTGCTACTCCGAGAAGGACAGTAGAGTCGACATATTTGTACAAGGAAAAACTTGTTTTTCTAGATCTGATTTACAGAGCTTAGAATTTCAGATGTCTCGACGTTGTATCGTGAGCCGGATTTCACTTTAAATTTGGAGAGTATCCGCTGGATACTTTTAATACTTTTACTATCTCTTCTTGCCGAGCCTGTCATAAAGACTGAAACGTCGTCCGCATATATAGTAGAATCTTTAGAGAGCTTTCCCAATCTCAACTAACTTCTTCATATAGGTATTCTGCTATTGTGTACCAGAAATACTCCCCTTGGACTTTTTTTCCTATTTTTAAAAAAACTTATGCCAATATATCCTGGATCATTAAATCTCTGGGAACAATTGGTCGTGTATGTTTTAACTCTTATGTCACGACAAAAAATCGATACACCCTATATCTTCTATGTAAGATAAGTCTTCGCTATTGTCCTTATTTATTCTTCTTTCCAATTAGTACCATTTATAAACCCAAACTTAAAGAACTAATTGTGTACCATAACCGCAGGTACACTATTTTTCACAGAAATTTTGCTATAAAGTAATTTTTTTTTATTAAGTTCGTTGAGATATCTTAAATACATAAAAGCCAATGGATTTTGTAGTATATTTGAGCCGAAATTAGTGGCTTTTGATAAGTTCAACAAGTATTTTATGCCCTCCATCACATATTCAAAATATTTCATCAGCTCTAAGACAGTCAAAAGTTCCTAAACTAATGCAGAATAATTGGAAATCAATAACACAACTTCATCTTTCAACTCCATTTGACTCATCTTTAGAGTATCATTTAATCCTAATGTGTGTTTTTTATATTTACTGTCATATACAGCTATTCTAATGAATAAAGTAATATAAAAAAACATTATATTTCAAAGTACCAAACTGTTTCTTATTGCTTGAGTAGTCAAAGCCTATAAAAAAGGGAGAAAAACATGATACTTTTTTTATATTATTAAAAACATACCTTAATTTTTATTCATGTTATAACTACAAAGAAAATATCTTGTTCTTAAATACACATAAAAAGCGACCAGTATTTCTCAAAAGTTTGAAAAACACTGGAATTTATTGTAAGATATATTTTATCTTTATTCCACATAAATAATTATCTCAATCAAGCAACTCACTTTTGTTCAATAAACAACTCTATCACTTTATTTGTATTATCTTTTTAAAATGCAATTATTTGATGTGTCGCTGAATACTTTGAATTAAATTTTATTAAACTTTGATATTTTAAACTTCTAATGCTATTTGTTAGTTGTTAGGAATACAGAGTATTTAATTTGACTGTTGCATTAAATGTATGAACACCCTCATGTTCACTATAAAAGACACTCTTAAACTAAGGCATATATACACTCAGAGAGTGCAACCTCCGCCGTCATGCCTTCCGAGCCGATTTTTCACGACTGGGAGGCGTAAGAGACGGGGAGGGTTCCCCTAAACGAAAATTCGAGAGGAACCGCTCCCGGCACCCAATTTCACAGCACAGCGACATCTATTGGCAGAGTAGGCTAACTTGGAAAATTTAGTAGTATTTAGCTCATTTGCGCCTTACTTCTGCACTCAGAGATGCCAAAATTTAATAACTTCTTTCTTTTGGCACTTCCAACAACTCCACAAAATTTCATCCAATCCTACAGTACTTTTTGAGTACCTGCTGCCAACCAACAAACTAACAACCAACAACGCCAGTGAAAACATACCCTCCTTCGGCGGAGGTAATGAATGATGTTCTCTGTTTTGGAAGGGTTCGTGAGTTATATTAAGGGCTGCTCTTATGTAATATTTTTTAATTAAATTATGCTGCATTTATTTTGTGTTCACCGCAGTTGTCATGCAAACTTATAGTCGAATAAAATACATAAAAAGAACACAATGCCTACATTAGGGAGGATCAAAACATACGTTTGATGAATTATTGATGTTTTGGCATCACAAAAGGGATTTTATAATAATGTAATAGTCTTATTAAGACAATTATCGTTATAAAAAAATATTCGTCATTGCTTATAATCAGGTACTGTTAATACAGGACATAGTAAAGAGAGAGTGTTTCTACTTTCCATTGTTCTAAATGGCTTTTACCCCCAATAACGAGATGCTTTGTTGGACCTCTTAGTCACATCAAATCGGTTTCAAATTTTATATTAATGGTTTAGCATAAATGATCACCCTTTTTTCGTACCAAAACATCGATACTCGGTCATAATTGTATTTCTATGCACCCTAACGTACATTTTAAAAAAATATGGCACAATATTTTCCCTTGCCGGTGTATTTTTTACAAATAAAATAATATTATTTTTGCAAAAAAATAGATTTTCATTATGTGTATATAATACTGTTATATATATATATTCATAGGCGTAGGGGGGAGTTTGGTTTGGGGGGGGCAGCATTCAATTTGCCCGAATTTTAACAAGAACTGTTAAATCTATGAAAAAATAATCGAATGCATAAAAATATTTAGTTTTATCTTTTTTATTGTAATTACACATTATTCATTACATTATTTTTATTTCAGAAGACACTAGAAAAACATGTTGTTTCTTCATTTTTGTCTGCCAAATTAATCTATTATTGTATTGATGTCCACTCTATTTACAAAACGCCTTTCGATGCTAAGAAGTCCTAGAGCATGGAGCCTTTCCTGGCTCATGGTGAACCTGAGGTAGGTCTTGAGTCTTCTCAAACAAGAAAAAAATCTCTCTGCTGAACATTATGTTACTGGTATTTTAGCTAAGGTCTTTGAAATCTCAGTGAAGTGCGGCAAAGTTTCAGAGATGGAGTTTGATCAGAGGTATTTCACTATTTCGTTTGCTGAGACCTCTTGAATTCTTTTGGCAACTCCCTTTTCCTTCCCAGACTTGTTGGATGCCCCGCCATAGCATTGATCTACAACGCGTAACTCTAGCCAGTTGATAACTTCAAGCACAATTTTGAACAGTGTATCACCGGTTGTGGACTTAGCTTAATAAAACCCCACGAATGCTTCTGTAGGCTGCTCATTGTTTACATAGCGCAAACACACTGCCACTTGTTCCCGGTTGCCAACGTCTGATGTTTCATACACAATAAGACTGAACTCGTCTGCTTCCCTAACATTATTAGCTATTTCCTTTAGTACTAAATTAGATGCAATCATCAGTATTTCATTTTGGATTTTTGGTGAAAGCCACTGACGATGGGCCCCAAATTAGAGTTTAGTCTAGTGACAAGCCAAGGAATGTCTCTGCATCGCAAATTCAAAAGCTCCATAAGGTTTCAACGGTTTATGTATGACTGCTGTCCAATCATTGATCTGTCTTCTTCATGGCCTCTCTGATGGATGTTTTGCAGTGCGGTGTACAAGATGGACTCTACAATAATTTTAAGGTAATTTCTGTTCTTTTGGACCAAGTCTTTGTGGGTTGTATCAAGTTGGTCCAAGACTGATGACTGATGATTTTTATTGACTTTTGAAATTATCCATTAAGACATTGCAAGTCGATGATTACCGCTCTTGGCATGCTTCACTAGTCGTTCCAGTTTCTACCGATTGCTGTATGTGAAAGTGGAATCAAATAAAAACTTCTGACACGGGAAACAGCCTATAGATTTCGTGGGAATATCAAAGCTCGTCCATTGGTACTTCTTGAACAGGTCAGGATTAAAGTCTCTTGCCCCACTTCCCTGATCTAGCTGTTTCCTGTTGTATTCATCCAACAGAGGTTGATGTGGATGATCTCGCATGTCAGTGTGATGGTAGCCTATGGGCCCATGCTCTTTATCATTATTTTCTGTTTTGTCCATTGTAGGCTGTATATCCTCTACCACTGCCTCTACAGCTAGCAAATTAAGAATCTTCACCAATACCTCTTCAGTATGTTCATTATTTTCAGTTGGTATGTCCTTTATTCTGCTTGATTCTTCTGTATAGGAAGTGGCCTCCGTTGGCATCATTATCTCATTTTTTTCCCCTGTTCATAATTCCGAAGGAAAGTTTTTTCTGCTTTTGATCAACCAAAGAATAAACTTTACATGTTCATCATTTTCATGCACTCTTGACACGTGTTTCCTCTTGTAGTCGCCATCAACTTCTTTAGCAGTTTGAACATCTTACTCAGCTTCTGTATAGCCTCTTTCTTGACTTATTCATGACCAAAAACTAAAATTTATTGTATTTAACTTAGTGAAGTGAACATTAATTTAATTATAATTTTCAAATATAAGTACATTCTGGTCAATACAGCGAGCAGAAACTTACCTCAATAGAGAAAAGTGTTGTTTAGTAGTTCGATGAATAAAGTTGCCGAAACTCCATAAGGTATGTTCACTTAACAATTATTTCTGAGAAGAACTTTATTACTATCGTAGTACTATAACTTGTAGATCCGTTGTTATTTTACATCTCTTTTAATGAGTACAAAGTAGTATCAAAGTACACTCTTCTTATCTTCTACGTGCGAGGTGCATTTTTCAGTGGCACCAAAATTATTAACTTAAATGTGTGATAAAATTGAATTTCATATTTCTCATAAGCTAAAAGTTGAGTGTTATTTTTTTTCAAAAGGGGAAAAAGCTGGAATTTTAAATTGAATTGAGTTCACAAAAGGTGAAGAGCTCTTGTTTATAATTCACAATCCGTTTGCTTACATAATTTCAAAAAAAATTCTTCAACTTAAATGCCCGAATACCTCAACCAATTTGCCCGAATTTAAGCATTCAGCCGAATTTTGGGGGGGCAGTTGCCCCCCCTGCCCCCCCGTCTCCTACCCCTATATTTATATTCATATAAATGGCTTTTTTTCCTTCTTTGTTGACATCTTTATTTTTCGTGGCCTTTTCTTTTGATAGGCAGAAAGTCTTCTTCTTAATATTATTATTTTATTTTTTATCCTGATGAATTATTCACTTGTTCAAAAAATTATTTCACATATTTATATATATTTATATTTTAAGGCTGTATATTTTTATACTGGCAGCGCAGAAACCTTCTGTTATCATTGAAAAGTTCTGGGTGGATTTAATCTTGTGGTTCAAAGTTAATACAATTTTTTTTTCATCGTAAAAAATATATCTACTTTTGATTTAAAAAGTTGTAAAAATAATTTGGTTATCTTTTAAATTGTACTTTCAATAAAATATTGACTTTAATTAACGTATTTTTTTAAAGATATGTGGAGAATTTATTAAAAAATTGCAAGCAACCTACTTAATTCTGAATATTAAACAAATATTATTCCGTCAATATTAGTCCCCCCCTTCACTGTTTCCTTAAGACAGTGTTGTGACAGTGTTGTTACATGAGAAATAAAGAGCTAAAGAATAAATCCTCGTATTTCATCGGCATATGAAGGAAGGCTAAAGAGACATGGATGTTTCATGTACAATATTTTTTCTGTAAGATAATACAGCAACCAAAAAGGAATGTTAGATTTAAGAATTATATATATATACCGGATGCGGGACAGAAATTGCAACACTTATAAAAATCCACTTTGAGATTACGAGAGGTTTCGAACAAAATGTTCCTCTAAATAACTTCAGTAGCAGTGTTTATGTCTATGCTTTTATGTTATATTAATTTTCCTCTGAGAATAAGCAGAGAGATGAAGAGACCGTAGAGTCCAAGTATTGACGCTTCTTTGCGCGGGTAAGACTCCAATTGAGATCGCAAAGCAACTGAACGTGCAAGATCGACCATTTACCGCCTCAAGAAGAAGCTGGACATGAACCAAGGGATTGAAGAGAAAATCGGGAATGGTAGCAAGTACAAATTGGAACCACAATTGATTTGTGATGTGATCCAAAGGGCTCCAACCACCAGCATGAGAGCTCATGCCAAGGACCTTGGTGTTGATGAGAGTACGGTCAGGAGGGCTGTCAAGGAGTGTGGTGGCAAGTCCCTAGTGATGTTGGAGAGACATTAATGACACCTAAAATCAAAGTGACTCATCTCCAACGTTGCAAGGGTCTGATCAATGACCTGAAATCTGCAGCAGCTGAAGGATCATCATCTTCAGTGATGAAAAGACCCGGACTGTGGATCCGGTCAGAAATAAAAGAAATGACCGGTTTGTGGCCTTGAAGATGATAATGAAGACCTTAGAACAATTACCACTACCAAGCATCTAGCCTCAGCCATGTCTCTGGCTTTGTGGCATCATCAGGGGATACAATGCCATTGATTTGGTTTCCTCGAGGGTTTCGCTTGAATGCTGCCACGTACATTGAAAAGCTGCGCACCAAACTTTTGCCATGGGTTGAGGCAACATTTCCAAACCAAGAAGTTGTGCTCCAACAGGATGGAGCACAAGCTCATACAGCAAACTCCACCCAGAATTTTTTATCAGAGAACATCCATTTTGGGATAGGGAAAAGTGGCCTCCATGCAGCCCTGATGTAAGCCTTTGGACTTTTCTTTTGGCCGCATGTGCAGGCCAGGGCCTGCAGAATCCGTCACCCCAATATTGAAGAAATGAAGACCTCCGTTGATGAACACTGGGATGGAATGGACGCTCATTACATACGTCTGTTGTCAGGTCCCGTTTGGAGGCTGTTGTTGCTGTTAAGGGTGGATATATAGAATTTTAAAAAATTAAGAGCTGTAGTAACGTTTTTTATTTTTTATAATTTTCTGATCGAATCCTTTTAACTGACACAGAGGGGCGTATACAATATACTAGGTAAGTGTTGCAATTTCTGTCCCGCACCCGTATATATATATATATAAATACCAGACAGACTCTGCACTAAAATTTTATCAGACCGTAAAAACACTTCTACGATTCATGCTATAATTGAAAAGTTCGACAAAATATAAAGAGAAAGTCATATAATTCATATATTATTTCATAATTATAAAGTACATATTATGTTAATCATGACTTGATTAATTATAAAACTTTTTTAATACAATATGATACTTATATCAAGTTCATTGATTAATTTTTACAGAAAAAGTATAAAAATATTTACTTGAATATATTTCAATTTTGTTATCCAATCCTTGTGTTAATGTATATTTAATCATTATAATTAATTTGATCTTTGTGTCTTGAAAAAAAATAAAAGCAATTTGCTTATATCAGTAACTAAAGCAAAAAAAGCAAGGCCTTTATGATTTGAGGGAGTCGAACCTGTGAGCACGGTAGAGCACGCCTCCATTGAGCTATATCGCTTCTTTATATAAAATATATGTGTATAATTAATTTTTTTGTTCAATCAGCTTTGTAAAGGTAATATTTATTTGTTAATTTAAAGAATATTTGTGTTTTGTAAAAATATAATGAATTATTATCCATATAAATAATTAAAGCCAAAACAGTAATCAATATATTATTTATTTATATAGTTTTTGAGCAACTTCTACAATCCATCAATCTAACTATATATTTGTTTCTCTTTTTCTCCTTCTCATCGATTAGTTTCAAGGGTTTGTTATGACATACTAAACTTTCATAATATAGATAAACTGGAATGCATAGATGCAAATTATGTTACACACCATTTGTGTATTATAATTGTGTATATGATGAGTGACCCAAATACATTTTTTTGCTTGTTTGGTAAAAGCTCTTTATTTTGTGAGTATAATATTTTTGATGAATGAGCAATTGCTCGGTTGGCAGAAGTTAGAAACATGAATGACCTAGAATGTACAAAATTACACCATAATTCATTGACATAATTTATATTGTATATATAATAATACAGCAAAGGAGCTGTATTGTTCCTTCTTTTATTCACATACATAATCAATTCTCCTAACATTGAGCCTTTATGAAGCAATCACGCTCAAGATCACCACTTTTATTAACAACGAGGAAATTTACAATGAAAACTTTTCATTTACTTGATATCATCCGTTAACGTTGAGTCTTCGTTTAAGATAAAAGATGAAATGATTTTTTCCCTTTTCTCACAACTTTCATTGAATCTTTGTTTATTTATTTGTATGCATTTCTCGTACTTCCTTTGAATTAAGTGCCCATTAATATATATGTATACTAAAAAATGAACTGAAGCTTAATGAACTTACAGCCAACTTTTAACAGGTGTATACTCGATATTGCACTTCCTACACATTAGAATAAATTTATTTTATTTTTTCTAATGTTAGGCTATCAAGGAATATATTCAAATTATTATTAGTGTGAATGGATACTATCTATTGTGGAACTATTATGATTGAAAAATGGATAAAGCTTATAAGAAAATAAACTTTTTTCTAACATAAAAACCACAAAACATACAAATACAAAAAGAAATAAAAACAAAATAGGGGGCTACTTTTTATGTAACTATTTTGTTATATTTACGCATATTTGCCAATATTTATTTCATATGGTTCCATTTACAAAGAGATATAATATATTGTGAACACTCTTAAAGAAAAATGATGCAGACGCAAATACCAAGGAATCACACATGAATGACGTTCTGCTGCTTGGCAAAGCCACGCAGTCGTTGTTCGAAGATGTGCTACCAGAATTAGATATATTATAATAGCAAGCTTATTTATATCAGATGATACTTTTGAATATGTTGAGCATTATTTTTTTTAATAAATCGCCTACATGTCTTCTTATCGGTCAGCTTATATATTTTGAATCCTTATTTATAATAGAAGCAATCATATACCACCATTATTAAGGAAAACCTACTTCTATGTAGTTACATAATATGATCAACAGAAAAAGATAAATAAATATTTCAAAATAATAAAACATCTATCGTTTTTCCATCAATACATGAGATAAAAATGTTTTAAGAAAATTATACTTCTTTGCTTATCATTAAAGAGATTTAAAGTTCACTTATTACAAAATAACTTTTTTGTTTCAATTCAGATTGAAACACTAATGGTCATATATATCTATTAAATATTTGTTGTTGCATGAAATTTCCTTTGCAAAGACACTTGTGTTAATGTATATTTATAAAGAAATGGATAACAGTTAATTCCTAATATTGAGCAAGGGTAAACAGTTTATATTAAATATTAAGAAGATATCGACTCAAGTCAGGCCAAAAAGTTGCACAAAAAGATAAATATAATTTAACATTTGGTATTTACTAAATTAATATGAGATATACTGAACTGTACGACGATGCCGTGAGTAAGAAAGAAGTCGGATAACACTGGGGAACAGTGAAAAAGTTTCTTGGGATATATCAACTGATTTGAATACCTAATGGGTCCCTTATAACTAAATTAAAAAACTATTTTGCTCAATCAGGTCATAATTTTTTGAAATTGGGAGTTTTTTGTTTTCGATTTTCAACTTTTAGACAAATCACAACTTTTTTGTTTATTGAGCTACAAAAATGGTATTGCTGTTTTTGGAAATTGCATGGTCATATTAATGGGGGCGGAGACTAGTTTAAGTTGAAAAAATTATCAGAGAGGCCAAAAAGCCAAAAATATTTTGACCCGATTTCGGGCGATTTTGTAACTTTTGTTTATAGAGCTATAAATTCGAATGGATGTTTTTGGAAATGGCATACTCATGTTAGTGGGGGCGGAGATAGGTTTTGAGAGGATAAATTAAAGATAAATCAACACATATTTTTTTAAACAGTTTTTGGAAAATTGCTTCTAATATTTAAAATTGTGTCTCCTTAAGAATGATAAAAGAGTGGGCCCCTCCCATTGTGTTTGTTACTTGTATTACACAACTTAGAGAATGGTCTAAAGGCAAGAAGAAGAACTCAAGTTTTTGTGTACCTATGGTGTGGAGAGAACCAAAAAAAAACCTCACACGATTGCCATTGTTGCGTTATAAACCGTATAGGTATAAATAAATAAAAACAGAAAGAGTTTAAAGTATTCAAACTTGGATTCTGCTATCAGACCAGTGCCCCACAGTGAAGATGTTCAAATTCCAGTGTTCTAGTCACTTCCAGATGTTACAGATGATGAGAGTGCGACTGAGCAGTTGCAATGTGATAGTTCACACATTGATGATGATATACACTTTGAAGGTACAACATCCTACCGAAGCAGTTCAACCAGGGTGAATTAAATGACCTTGCGAGAGACTTAAACTCGCTCAAAAAATATGCAGAACTTATGGCCTCTAGATTAAGTAAGAATAATCTGCTTTAAAGTGGTACAACAAAATCCTACTACAGTTTTTAATTTAGTTATCAGGGACCATTAGGTATTCAAATCAGTTGATATATCCCAAGAAACTTTAAAAAATAATATTTGTGGCCCTGTGTAATCGTTTTATTTATTTATTTGTTGTACAAATATCTTATAAAGCACTCATTTCCATCTTTTAATTCAAAATTACAGGATGACGCATCAGAGAAGGACCTTCCATGTTTGAATTGTCGACTGATCGAGATGGGGGAAATGGCCTGCTACGAGGAGACCTGTCCCCAGTGCGGCCAAGTCCCGCCAAGCAAAAAGCTAATGTACGAGGCCTACGAGCGAAAAAAACGCCAACTGGAGCAGAAAAGGAAAAAAACAGCTCCAACAAGTCGCAGCCAGTCGGGCAGCTGTTCGGAGTAATGCAGCATCTGCCAGCGTGGATAGCAAGTTGCCCGAAAGCGGCCAAAACGGGAAAGGCACAACAACTGCAGCAGTCATCGTACAAAACTCCAAAGACGTCGCAGAGGCAGCCAAATCAAATAACGCAGTTGTTTGATTTACTTTATATAAATATATGTTTTCATTTGTGTGTACTACAAGAGAAAAAGGGGAAATATAAAACTATTAAAGATGTGTTGTATCCAGAGAAAAAGGAGAATGACGACAAAAGGAACTTTTTGTTATTATTGACTGATATGTCAGACCAGTAAATATAATTGGTGGGATGATGTACCACCCTCTTTTAGTATTTTTGACAACTGCAAGTCATCACTACTCTACTATAAATATAGAAGCGATTAAAATACCTTGATAAAATAGAGTCGTATTTTACAATAAATAAAGTATGAAATTGTGCCTTGTCAAGCAAACTTCTACCACCATATTTATAACATGGCGTCTTTCTTTACCCGCGTTTTTCTTTCTTTTCCTTCTGTCCCTCTCTTCTCTCTCTGGTTCTATCCTTTTAAATATAAATGATGTAGATGGGCAGAAAACCCAAATTTCTTTTAAATTATATATAGTTACAATAGATTTTTCTCTTCCAGACATTTGAGATCATATTGATTTAAAACCCGGCCGTGTAAACACATACAGCATGTGACGTGTCAAATCAGGATGTGATGATGACACGGGCTTGGACCATAATACAAACCCTCAAACCTAACATTTGGAATTTCCACGAAATACAAATGAAAACGAAAATCGTGTCCATAAATCCTCTTTTGTTCTTGATCCCTAACTTTTCAGACCCCACTTTATTTCATGCATAAAGTATATGAAAATAATATTAAGCGTTAAAGAATACATTTATAATTTTGAATACAATATTAAAACAATCCTTTTGTTGAAGGTAAACATATTTGATCCTAGGTACGGGTTTTTAATATTACTACTAAAATATTTAATATACAAAATATGTATTATTCAATTTGTACTCAAAGAACAACATTTACCAAACTATATATTACTTTGAAAAGGGACTTAACATCAATTATCCTCTTCTATATTTAAATATTAAAACATATGTTTAATCACCTGTATTATTATTATTAAAATCATATATTAGTTCCAGCATATCATTGCTTAAGGAGAAGAACGTTTTTATTATTATCTCTAATGATTGTTCCTCTCAGAATCCACATCTTACCTTTCTACTTACGATTTGTTCAATGTTTAAACCTTTTTTTTGAAATACAATCAAGTTAAATTTGACTTTGCAATTTCATTTATGTGGGAAAATGTATTTTAGATACTAATTGTTTTATTGCTCTATGAGCTGGGATGCTTTACTGGTACTCCGTTCTTACACATCATTGGTTGAAATAAAAGGAGAAAAAATAATATACATCTCTTGTCACACCGTAATTCATTGTCATTTCATTCATGCCTTTTGGTTAGAACATATATATTTATTTATTTTTGTATTGCAAATACTATTAAATAAGACGTTGATTTAAACATTTATAAAAATACAATAAGAATAAATGTAGTCGTAGTGATTAAACACGTACATACCAGGTGTACAAGTGAAACTTTTACACTCGTATTTAGTTAAATGCTACGTTTCGTGATATTCTCAGCTTCTTTCCAACGAAATACGAAAAAAAAATTGCTCATCATCTTTCAAACAAAAAAAGTAAATAAAATCGGTCAATCGACTCCGAAGAAAATGTCTCTAGAATGTGATGTCCGAATTCGGCTTCTGGAAGACGTGGACCGTGGATCCGGTGCGAAACAGGCGCTATGACAGTTACCTGAGCTTCGGGACCGTCGACGAGAACGTGAGGACCCTCACCACTATCAAGCATCCAGCCAGCGTGATGTCTTTGGGCTTTGTGGCCTCGAAAGGGAAGACCATGGATCTAATCTGGACCAGCTACAGGCTTACCGCGGCCGACTACATCGAGATATTGAGGACCAAGTTCATCCCCTGGGTCTGGGAGAACTTACCCGGTGGGAATGTGGTGATCCAGCAGGATAGAGCGCCCGCCATACGATGAGGGCCACGCAGGCGTTCCTGGAGCAGGAAATGGACTTCTGGGCCAAGGACTTGTGGCGCCCCCCCCCCCCCCCCAGAGCTCCAATGCCAACCCCTTGGACTACACCTTCTGGCCGCACATTAAGTCCAAGGCCTGCAAGCTTCGCCACCCGAACATCGACGCCCTGAAAGCCGCCGTCAACCAGAAGTGGGCTGGCATGCACGAGGACTTCGTGTCAAGGTCTGCCAGGCTTTAAGGAAGCGCCTCATGACCATCGTGGCCGCCAACGACGGGCACATCGAATAAAATATTCAAAATATACCTATGTTCTTTCATACTGTAAAATTGGTTTTCACGTATTCTTCTTGCTGCTGTACTAGATCACAATAAAGTTGGACTTGTTAAGTGTAAAAGTTTCACTTTTACACCCGTATTAAAGGGGCTTAGGTAATATTTAAAAGAGTAATAATTGTTATAAATGAAGAAAAATAATATAAAAAGGCGTCAAGAGAGTAACATGAGGTGTGAAGCTCCATTTGTAAACAAACAACTCCACTACTGATGAAAAATTGAGACGCCACCGAGGATCTCCAAGCTTCTTCTCGCCAAGCAATCAATCCCCAATGAAAGAGAAGCTCCCTTAACTCTAGCGGCATAAAGCAATCCCTGGACAGTCGAGATGATGTGATCCATTTCGAAGGCATGCTTGTAGGAGGCAAATGTAGAGATCCACCAATCCCTCGGGTCTAATGTCACTCTGTACACCTTTTGGATGCCTTCTTCCACCGCACAAACAAGAGAGAGGATTCGGGGACAAATTAGAAAAAGTGGAAGAATGTTCCGTTTCTTTTTTGCACCAATGGCAGGACTGTTTCTCTGGAGAAACCTTCGATTTTATTTGTGTACTAATAACTTAATCCTTTTTATTGAGCATCAATCAGCGGAAGGAAATATATTTGTTTTTGTTTCATCGTCAAGAAATACCCATGGATCCTCGCTCGCTAAATAAGACGTATAAATAAAAGAACCTAGCGTTGCCAACTGAAATAATGATGTCAATGGGAGAGTTTTCTAATACTACGGTAAAACATTCATGAGTAATAAAAGGAGAAGCTCTGTGAAAAAGTGGTTCGCCCTTAATGTCGAGTGCGAGATTCAACTCCTTAGAGAGAAAAAAAATATTATTTCTGATTAATCTAATAGAAAAAAGTATCTGAGGTTCAAAGTTACGCTACAATTCATATTTTTTCCATCGATTCGGCACAAACAATAATACTAATCGGAGATTAAGTGCAATGGTTCTGTTTATTAACTAAATATATGGATATTTTGAAATCAAAGGTCTGAAGTAATGTATATTCTAAATTCCAATCAAAAGAACGAACTTAATATGTATTGGGAAGTTTTTCGGTAAACGAATAAAAACAGTGACACTTAACCTTTGTTCAACATGGAGGGGATTCATTGGGCATGTTACGTCAATGATATATATGTTACCTTTTCATAATGAAAGGGGAACTTATGCTTGCAACTAATTTCTAAATACATATATGATCATGTAATATTATAAAATCTTTTATTTACGCTTTACACTAATTTAATGATTTCGTAAAAAATTGTTTATCACATACATGTTACCTTTCATCAACATCAAAGAATTAAATAATATAACCACTCCATAGTATTATTTACGATGCAAAATAATAAATATCGATTTCATTCTTTACTTACGTAAACAAAACAAAAACTCATTGAAGAAGTCAATAAGAAAAGTAATAACTTATTTTCCTTTGAAAAAATAAGAATTGAAACTCTTTGACAAGTTTTATGAAAGGTTTTTTATTATTATTAGTTTTTGACTTCAAATACAGATATATATATATTTTTTGCTGAGTGAATATATAATTTGTTGTTGTGGTTGGGTTTTTTTAAAGTTATAAACTCCTAAAGTAATAAATATGATATATTCAAAAAGATCATAGGTTTGATAGACTAATTTTAATGCTATAATGCTTATTTATATCCTGTCGGATGCATTCTATCGAACCAAATAGGCAAAAATAAAAATAAAAAATATTATATATATTTAAAAAGGACCTCTGTTAGGACCATAGACTGTTAGAAAAGCTTTTGGTGGGGCGCAGGAATGTTCCGTGATCTAAGGCGGAATGGGTGATAGATATCGGTTATAAGGCTTTCCATGTGATGCGCATCCGCTTATAATATACACTATTAATCCATTAACAAGTCATAAGAATCGAAGCACAACAACTCATAACAAGAATTAATTGTTTTCTATTAAATAAGAGCCAATGAAGATTCAATTTAGTTATATTTTTAGATTGTCAGAATTCTCCCTTAACGATCAGATGCTCAAAAAAACGATAAAAATATTTAATCAGATGTCAAATCACTTTCATTCGGGGTTTTTTTCGTCTCCGTGTCGGATTGATGTCCTGATTCATGAGCAAAGATGAACAAAAAAGTATGCATTTATATATTATATCTAACTAGTTATACCAACTTAGTAGAAGTCCATTCAAAGGATCTGTAAATAACTTGAATCGATGGGAACAACTGGAGTACTCTTAAATATTATATTTTTTTGTTTCTGAGGCGATGTGCATACTCCAGCAGTCTTTAAATACCTATATTTCTAAGCAAAACATAGTTAAGTTGTCATGAGTACATATAATACATGATTCATTTTCCTTTGTAAAATAATCTGCATCTAAATCTGAACTAGGTAGAGTAAATTAATGCATTCAAAATAAGTAAATTTCAATTTTATGATCTCTACACTATTTCCACTGTCATAAAGAAACGGAAAAATGAATAGAGATAATTTAATTTATCTCTATAATTATCATTCTATAAGTCATAGCAACACCAAATTTTACCGTGAAATATATTCAAAAAATATATTAGCATATATTACTAGCAATGCAAAAGAGTGAATACTGAAAGTACGTTGAAATGAATATTTGAATCATTTTAATGTTATAATAAATCATAAGTTTTTCTCATTAAAATGTCAAATAGTCCATTAAATAAAAATATAAGTGGGATATTTTTTCCAATTTATTTGTAAATATGGTTGTTTATTGTTATAATATGTAAATAAACTTCAAATGGAGATATTTTTCTACAAGGTTGATCAAAACTAAGTTTGATAACCATAGCATTGAGGGTAAAGGATTATTTTGTAGCGTATTTCCCCATCTATTTCATGATATGCTCATTCAATAAAGGAGCCTTTCCTTTAGAACTCTTCTTATACATGAACACTTCACACTTTGAATCAAACACTTCTTACACTTATTGAAAATATGGCTCAATTCTACTTTCGTACATCTTCTTCCATATTTTACGGACTCATGGGATATTTTATTATTTTTCAGGATCCAGTTGCCCAAAGATTCCATTTCCATACGTAAAATCCCTCTTCTTCGATCCCGAGACTCTTTAGGATGGGGAGTAAGTTAATTATCTCTCTCTCTCTGTGCCGTTTCTCGATCTGTGTTTCTATATCTGTGTGACTCTCTCTCTCTCTCTGTCTCTCTCTTATTCCATCTCTAACTCTCCCCTTTCTTTTTTTTTTTTTTCTCTCCCATTCCCTTCCAAAAATAATAAAAATATACCATGAGTCCGTAAAATATGGAAGAGGTGTACGAAAGTAGAACTGAGCCGAAAATATATACTCAACTTTTGTTGAACACAACTATGGCAAACGGAGATTATAAAGAGCTTGCAAATTAGTCATGGATTTCCCCAAAGACAATTATGGTATTTTTGGGACTACAAATGCAATATGGGCTCTGAGGTTGAGCCGACACGACTATGATATTTACAAAGACACGGTCCATGGGCCCTCAGGTTCTAGTATTCCAAATAGAACATATCGTGAATTAAAAATCTACGCCAGTGAGCCCTCGGATTCCGCCTGATACAATCATTGCAAATTTTGGCCTCTCATATTTATGGGTCTTTTGGCAGTGCATTGGCAAGCCCAATATGTCACACAACATTTTATTTATAATAGTTTTAACTCACTTAACCTGTTGAATGGTATTTTTTATTATACAATCTAATTTCTCATTTGCTGCGTGTATACAGGTATTTCTTTGAATGGCTCTTTGTGACATAATTTATTCCCTTACTTCAAAATAACAATAGTGGAATCAATTAACTATAACAGACTCCCAACTAATCGATTAAAAGCTTTTTTTTCTAAGTTATAATGAAATTCACTCATTGAACTACAAACTTCTACCATTATTTATTAACAATAGATGCTTTGATTTATTAATTAGATATTATGTTTAATGAGTGATGGGTCTGCTTCGGAGGATTAATTTTAAACTAAAATATTTATTTAGAATTTTATTATCACAACCCCTCTTGCTCTTTTTATTATTATGTTTATATTGTGTTATGTATGATTTTAAATAAAAGGCCCATTAAAAAAATTGATAGGATGAACTTTGACATACACAGCTTAATTGACGTATAAAATGAAACAATTCACGGATTCCTCAGGAGGGTTCTTATGATCAATGTATATTAGGGTTGTTCTTATTTTTCAAATGTTTAAATGTTAGCGACTTTGTGGATTTTCTGTTTCTGGTGATAAAAGAAGACGACATACAAGTTTGAACAAAATCGGTCAACATTACGAGGTCGCGCAACGAGGTCAAAGTTTTAAAATTTAGTAAAATATAGTTTTCCGCAAATTTCTTCAAAATGGTGGACGTTACAGAACTTCAATAATCATTATTAATTTAAAGGAAATCTAATTTACTACCAGACGTACGTTTGATGTTTTTTAATAAAACAAAGTTTTCAGTAAAAACAAAGCAAGAAAGGGAGTGTGTATTGTTAGCTTATTTCATGGCTTTTTTGTATCAATTAACTTCACTCGCCTGTAGAAGATGACTTGTTCGCTTCAGAATAAAATAGTACTTTTAAGTTTAGTAAAACTTTAGATGATAAATCAAAAATGACCTTGATTGCATTCATCAATTCAGAATTCAGTACAATCTGAGTTTACATCATATGATTCAGAGCCTGTATTGACCTATAAGAAATCGATTATGAAAAAAATAAATCATAATGTGTTTCTTAGATGTGCGTGAAGGTATCCTCTCAAAATTTTACTTTGTCTCTGACGCATTTATAATCCATTATATGTGTCATTTTGTACGCGAAATAGGCTTTTTTTATGTACATATAACTCTCTACTTATTAAATTGACATGATTTAGTATACCAAAATATTAAGCTGGTTAACCAAGCTTTCATTTGATATATTTGTGTTCTAAAAATCGCTATACTTTAAGAATATAAGCAAATACGTACTGTCCCCCAAAAATTGATCTTTTGATATGAGAATATACATTACCATTTGGTAACGGCAGTTAGTGTAACCTGGATAGGAAGAAAAAAAGAAGGGAGAGAAGTGAGCAAAACTCCCTCCCTTCTCTTTCTATCCAGGTAACACTAAGATTACCAGATGGTAATCGTATATTCTCATATCAAAAGATCAATTTTTGGGAGAGAGTACGTATTTGCTTATATCTCTTAAAGTATAGCGATTTTTAGAACACAAAATATATCAAAAAAAGCTTGGTTAACCAGCTTTAATATTTTGGTATACTAAATCATATCAATTTCATAAGTAGAGAGTTATATGTACATTAAAAAGCCTATCCGCGTACAAAATGACGCATATAATGGATTATGAATGCTCAGAGACAAAGTAAAATTTGAGAGGATACTTGACGCACATCTAAGAAACACATTATGATTATTTTTTTCATAATCGATTTTCTTATAGGTCAATACAGGCTCTGAATCATATGATGTAAGCTCAGATTGTACTGAATTCTGAATTGATAGAATGCACCAAGTCATTTTTGGATTTATCATCTAAAGTTTTACTAAACTTAAAAGTACTATTTTACTCTGAAGCGAACAAGTCATCTTCTACAGGCGATGAAGTTAATTGATACAACAAAGCCATGAAATAAGCTAACATACACACTCCTTTCTTGCTTTGTTTTTACTGAAACTTTGTTTTATTAAAAAACATCAAACGTTCGTCTGGTAGTAAATTAGATTTCCTTTAAATTACATTATATTGAAGTCTGTAATGTCCACTATTTGAAGAAATTTGCGGAAAACTATATTTTTACTAAATTTTTAAAACTTTGACCTTGTTGCGCGACCTCGTAATGTTGACCGATTTTGTTCAAACTTTGTATGTCGTCTTCTTTTATCACCAAGAAACAGAAAATCCACAAAGTCGCTAACATTTCAAACATTTGAAAAATAAGAACAACCTAATGTATGCGTCTGAGATTAACCGCTACCAATTATAATAACCGAATATACTTGATGGCACGGTCATAAATTCTATTTGCAATGGGCATGGGTAATATCATATAAGATAAAATAGCATTTAAAACAAGCTTAAAAATTCACAATATAATTACAGATAAGAGAAGTTTTAAAACATTATATATTATTTTAGCTTCTATATATATATAAAGACATTTTATAAATAATAGCATCGAAGGATTTGATATCTCATTTTGTTATATATAAAAACAAGATATATTAAAATTCAAAACTATGCCCATAACGGCAAGAGTAATAATTTTGCTTGCCGGTGGTTTTTATGACGTCACAACGGAAAGCAAAGAAAATAACATCATTATTTTCGCTCATGTCATCCCCAATCACCGCTTCAATATACTTTTTGATGACGATAAAATATTATGACGTTTCACTATCGATTAAAGCATGAAATAAACACATATTGGTTTCTATATACCTTGAATAAAAATATCTATCTCATTTATAAAAAAACTAAATGAAATATTTTTCAGGAAAAAACCCTTTAATGTTTTAAGTTATATATAAGTTTTAAAATTGTTTTAATGACGTGTCGTATCGATGTTCCAGAATCTTAATGAAAAGTACAATATTATTTTTTTTTTCATTTGAGATTGACAAATAATATTTTTTTAATTTTTGGTATCTATGGCCAATATCCAAATATCTGCGTCAAAAAACATGTCAGGTTGTAAGATTTTCTTTAGAGAAAAGACAGTACAAGCTTTTGTGAGAGAAAGGGAATTCTGGATTATCACCAGAACAATATCCTTTACCCACTAATGTACATTATGTCTTTTGAAATTGTTTATAGAGCATTCTTTGTTGTTTTATTAATATATGCCATTTTGACCCAAATTTATTAAAGCTGAATGTAAATGCATTTGATAATTAAATAAAGTTTATGAAATATGAATTCAAAAATTTACTTATCTGCCTTTCTGGAAACATATACCATTAAATCAGCTCATATTAAGTGCATTGATGTAACTTTTTAAATATACCAAAAAAGTATTAGTTGTATGTATCATTTAAAAAGAAGTATATATTTTTAATATAAATATTTCACATTCCTCAAAATGATAACAAGCCTGTTTCTCACGAACATATAGTCCCAATATAGATATTATAATATATATATATATATATTCAACCGAAACTTCTACTGTGATAAAAATTAATCAGCAATGGTATAGAATTTCATCCTTCGTAAATATACTTTTTTGCTTAAATAAGTATTTTTTCATTCATATTGGTGGGCTAGTTGAAGAGTCTCATATTACATAGTTTAACATCTATATATTAATTGATGCGTAACCAAGATAAATACAAATAAGATACTTGATATATATTTCTTTTTGATGATGTGTTCAAAGAGGCAACACATCTTATTATGGTACATGAACTTTTAATGAGCTTCAAAATTGCAAGAATCTTATCGTTTAATGTTACGTTATCTTTATTAATTCAAAAGAACACCGATTCCTAATATCAATATCTCCTTAAGTTTTTTAAATTTTAGTTTAAGTAACAAGTACAATAAGACGCTCGAAGAACTTTTAATATAATATACAATAATGTCATTCATTTTGATGCTCCTTACTAAAGTATTTAAGCTGAAGATTGTTAAAAACTTTTTAAGATATTAACAAACGTATGTTTAAAGTTCATTAAAATCAAATATATTCAGAGAGTTTTTGGAATAAATAACATTGAGAAAAAGATGTGAAGATTTAGAAGGAGGAATTTACTGTTGAAGATAGACTTCGTTAAAAAAATCCATCTCTCCTCTGGTTAAGAACAAATCTACAATATGAGTAGATATGAGTCTCTCTTCTAGGGAGAAGCGAACCATATGGACGACTTTATCGAATTATAAGCATCGCCTTTTTTAATTGAATGTTAATTTTCCATACTAGACTTAAAAGAAAGGTAAAATAATATTTAAAAAAACGATTCTTAATTAATTTTATTTATTTACACTTTATCATGTCAACAAAAAAAATTGAGTTAGGGAATTATAGGTTGTATATATTTTTAATGGAGTAGCTTTTACAATAAAAGATCGTTGTATATCCCGTTATATGAAAATGATCATCTTTAAAACTATATGTTATTTAATGACTAACAAAATTCATAAATAAATATACTAAAAAAGTATATTGACAATTAAGTCGGCACAATAATCATCTACATTATACATAAGTTATTGCTTTAAAAATGAATACTGTGAATATTGTCCCAAGTAATCTATTCTTTGATATTGTATGTAATGCCTTGAAAGCCCAAAAAAAAAAATCCTCAAGGTGTAATTGACATTGAGTCAGCAGTAAATCAATTCATCTACAAACATGAAAATATATGTGGATATGATGTATTATTTAATAATAGGTTTTTATCCATTAAATGCCATTTTAAGATTTTCTTTCTATAGAAAGCAATAATTTCTGCACCTCAGCATTTTTATGCCCTCGTTTTAAGGTTTATTTTAGCAAAGGGATTTAGTTATTTCGGCTTAGTATAATAAGCTAGATTCATAACAAGAATCCTTTGTGTTACTCAATATCCAAATCATGTAGATTTCTTTCGTAGCAATAACTATTATTATTATTACCTCGCCGAAGGAGGTATTGTTTTCACTGGCGTGTTTGTTGGTGGTTTGGCTGGTTTGTTGTCAGCAGGATAACTCAAAAAGTACTGAACGGTTCGGGATGAAGAAACTTTGTGGAGTGTTGGAAATGCCAAAAGGACAAGTGATTAAATTTTGGAATCTTGAGTGCAGAATAAGATGCAAATGAGCTAAATACTAATAAATATTTCAAGTTAGCCTACTCTGCCAATAGATGTCGCTGGCTGTGCTCTCTCTTGAAATCGGGTGCCGGGAGCGTCTTCCTCTCGGAATTCCGTCGAGGGGAACCTCCCCCGTCCTCTACGCCGCCCCAGTCGTGAACTTTCCGCCCTCGGAGGCTCATAAGGACCCCGTGACGGCGGAGGTTTGCACTCTCTGAGTGATATATGCCGCTAGTTTATTTATCATCATATAGTTGAAATATATTACAAAAGGAACCCAGTAATATTGTCATATTGTTTTGCTTTCCACACGTATTATCGCATTCTTGTTCGTCGTATTTCTTTTCACGTTCCTTATGCGTACTTTGCATAATATTATAACCCTCTCTATTAGCATGAGCATTATAGCAAACATGGACAAAAACATTGATATAGCCCTAACAGTGTAATTTCTTATCCTTTCCGGCCAAAACAAAATGAAAATAGTGCTAGAAAAAAGGCTTCATTCAATTGGAAACACCAAACCTCCATCTATTTTTTACTTCAATGGGTTTCAAATGATGCTGTTGAACGAGTTGTAAATAATTGTTGCTTTTGGCCGTTCTTTTCTTCATGTACACCAACTGATTATATTATTTTGCTATTATTTTTTATGAAGTATGTAGTATTAAATGCAAACAAGAAAGGAAGAACGAAACAGTTTCTACCCATGATCTTCTTGTCACTGATTTGTTTTCATTTGAGAAAGAAGAAAAAAAGTTATATGAACTAAATAAAAATCTGGACGGAAAAAAGAAGATTTGTTTAATTTATTCTATATAAATCTAACACGTGCAGTTTGGGATCCACAGAGACGTTTCAGAGATTTTTCATTTCTCTTCTATTTCGTCCCATATAGATGTAAGTACTCGCTAACTAATTCTCATTCTCGATTAATTCAATGTCCGAGGCCCAGGACGCAGAAAGAATGAGTGAAGGCAAAGAACATGAGATCTGCTAGGAGGGAGGTATCTATGCGCAACTTTGGTAGATTTTCTAAGACACATGGGTCTCGAGCTGAACAAGAGATTATCTTGAGGCTCCTCAAGTCCAGCTCAAGCATTGTTTCGAAGAAGCGAGGGAGGAAGATTCCAGCAGGTCTCAGCACAACCCAAAAGTGACCAGAAGAGGGACCCCAGGCTCTTGGCTGCCCTCAAGAAATCTGTCATCAATTTAGGATTGCTCCTTGTGGTCTCATGTAGCGTGTTGTAGCAATAGAGTCCAAGTCATTCCTCCTCAGGCAGGGACAGAGTCAAGTCCTTCCTCCTGGAAGGGCACTGGCCTCCGCAAATGATTGAATGTTCCATGTAAAGGCATTCCTGGAGACTGGAGGAGGGAATGATACCTTAAGTGTAATGGGCCGATTTGGTTGAGCAAATATGTCTGCAGAACCT
Source organism: Caligus rogercresseyi (assembly GCA_013387185.1). NCBI lineage: Eukaryota > Metazoa > Arthropoda > Copepoda > Siphonostomatoida > Caligidae > Caligus > Caligus rogercresseyi. The sequence continues at coordinate 1,735,513 of CP045908.1, forward strand.
TTCCTTATTTAATGTAGTGACCCTTAAATAATATTAAATTGACCTGCATGGAATTGCACTTAATGTAGTTTTGATTATTGGCTGGTTTATTTTTTTATCTTGTTTGAATGGAAAATAATCTTTTAATTGATGATTCTCCATTTAAAGAACTTTAAAACAAAAGACTATGTAATTTTATATCATCATACTGTTTCATAGCTTCAAATTAATTTGTTATCAAAAAAAATCTATATCACTAACGTTTTTATTACTTTCAGATATTCGAGATGCCCAAAGTTATAGATCCGATCCGTCTCATCCACGAGCTCGGTGGGAACAGAGTGTGGGTTTACGACTCACAAAAAGAATCTCTCTGCTGTAGGCTATGTTCCAAATCCTTCAATATTAAAATTAGGAGCAACCTCTTCCATCATGTCCGATCCAATAAACACCAGAAACATCTTGATCTCTTCAACAAAACACAGACTATTGAGTTGGAGGAACAGACTTCATCGGTTACACGCCCTACTTTTACCATGGATCTGACAAGAATGATGATCGCCTGCAACATCCCTTTGGCCAAGGTGGAACAACCTGAGTTCATCAACTTCTTCGAGAAGCATTGCGGCAAGAGACTTCCAAGCCGGACAACGCTAACAAAGTGTATGGAGGAGGAATGTGAAACAATTTGCTCCAAGATTAAAGAGCAATTGAAGGAGAAGGATATTTTTGTACAGGCTGACGAGACGACTGATTCGCAAGGACGGGCCATGACCGCAATCATGGCTGGAACTTTGAATGGAGTCACCCTGGAACGTCCGTTCTTGATTGGTCTGAGCGATGTTACTACCATCAATAATCAGAGTCTCCAGTTAGCGGTTATCAGGGCTTTACGCAAAGTCCTTGGAAGTGAATTGGCTAATAAGAAGCTACGTCTTTTTCTCACTGATGGAGCCAGTTATTGTCTCAAGGCTGGTCGTGGACTGAGGCAGCAGTTTCCTAATGTAATACACGTTACCTGTATAGCTCACGCTCTCAATCGTGTTGCTGACCTCGCTAGGACGCAATTTCCGAAAGTAAACCATCTCATCTCGGAAGTCAAGAATTTTTTGTGAAGTCATCAATTAGAAAGCGCCACTTCGCAGCTTCCTTCAAAATTCCGCTGCCGCCCGAACCGGTGATTAGTCGTTAGGGAACTTGGTTGGAAGCTGCCTTCTATTATGAAAGAAATTTTCTTAATGTCAAGAAATTCGTGGAGGAATTGAAGAACGACAGTGCTGCAATAATTGAAGCCAAAGAAATCTTTGAAGATGAAGAGATCCTTACTCAGCTTGAAGTCATCAAAGACAACTTCCCAATACTTGTGAAGGCAATTAAGGCTTTGCAAGAGAGGCTTCCTCTGGTCGAGAGCTTCAAATTGATAGAAGAGGTCCAGACCACTCTCACACTGCAACCTTTTGCCAACAAGTTGAAAGAGTTGCTGGATAAGAATCCTGGATATAGGACAATGATGGAAACAGCAAGTTCCTTGCATAGTGCTAAAGGAAATGAAGAATATGATGCCAATACCTTCTTGATGGCCAATGCTCCGATGGTGACATGCGACGTGGAAAGACTTTTCTCTGTCCTAAAGGATGTTAACTCTCCAAAGAGAGGAAGATTAACGGAGGCTCATCTTGAAGATATTTTATTCATTCGTTGGAATGGCAAACTCATTTGATAATATCGTTCCATGACCATCAAAGGATTTTTCGGATCAGACGTTTGAATAAATGATGATAGAAAAATTGTTCCCTCCTCATTTTGCGACCTTATGTTCTGATATGTAACAAAACGTTTTAGTTAATAATGATTTTAGAAAAACTTAGGAATATAATATTTTCAAAAATCTTGGTGCTATTTTTTGCGACAGTAAGTGAACGCAAAGTTAATTTTTCAAGTGACTACTACTATGACTCTCGAAAAAGAAAATTTATTATATATATATATATATATTCATTTTAAATATATGCACAAATATATATATATATATACTTAATAGCCATTAAATGTAATCGACAATTTAAAAAAGTAACATTCAAATAGTTTTGAGCTATAATTTCATTTAAGGATTTCTATGATTAACTCTTAAAGGATTAAAATGGAAACAACTCTGCGTTCAGAAATATAAGCGGCATATAAAAAATGTTAATAAATATTCACATCCCAAACTATCACTTTTAACCAATTTATACAAATAGTTTTACCTTTTCATTTTTAAGAAATTATTTATTCATGGCAATACAAGGCATATTTTTCGGTAATTTATTTAAAAAATGCCAATAAATTTTCTAAAATAATCCAGAAATAAACCATTTTATTTATAGTATGTACTGTTATTTGAAAGTAGTTGGCGCGTAGAACTTAGTAGTCACTTACTGTCATAAAAAATGACAACACAATGTTTTTATAATAAATGTCTTCCTAAAAAAATCTTTGATCGCAAAATTGAGGGGGTCAACAAAGAATCAATTTATCTATTCTTATATTCCTTTTATATTTTTTTGTCTTATCTTTATATAATTGATATAAAAGTATTCTCATTAATCAGTAAATCAAAATGTGTTATTTTGTATAGTATATGTAAATAATGACATAATATACTATATGTACTAATGAATACTACTTACGGTATGTCGACATTTAAACTCAAAAAAGGATTCTTCTTCTACGTAGTAGTGTTTAAACTCAAAAAAGGAAAGCCAAATTCATTCCTTCTTAATGTCTCATCTAATATCCAATACCTCGATTCATCTACGGATCCGTATATTCTAAATGAACATCCCTTAATATATCCTTGGTTTGATGTAATTTTTGTTAGTCAAGAAGGAGAACTGATAATTTCTCTAGGCAACATTTAATTGAATTATCTGATTATTATTTTCATTGATTTGCGAAAAAAAATATTACTCAAGTAATAAACTAATATAAATTGAAAACAATACATCTAAAAGGCATGTACGGTTATAAATTCAACCAATATTCATGTTTGTCAAATTTTTCTTTGAAAGGAATACTTATTTAGTTTTATTTATAATCGTTTACATAAAATATAAGATATTAAAAATATATATATTTATGAAGAAAATTTTATTTAAGTATTTTATTAAATAAACAGTAATTTAAATGACCCTTTACACTGTATTAAAATTTGTAGCTGCACTTCTTCATCCCATGAGGATCCAAAACAGACAGGCTCATAATGAAAATGTTTGTAAAGGTAGGTTGTGTCGATTAGAAAGGGACCGGAATGCGTGTCAATAAGGAGTATTGAGTTTCTTGAAATATACAACCTTCACTTGATTTTACTATTTATTTGCAAAAAAATATATTAAATCATAACACAATAAAAACCAATGGATACAACTCTGAGAACAATTCATCTAAAATTCATATATGGGTATAAACTGAATATGTTGCATCAGTCTACGTATAAGCCATTCATGTCAGAAGATATATATATATATATATATATATGATATTAAATGGTAAACAATTTAAATTATATGGTGCTATAAATAACTCTTCATATTGTAATAAACATCGTGATTTCATTACTTCTTCAGGGTTCCATTATACTTTTGCCTCTCTTTTTTTCCTCGGGAGTAGCTTTGTCCTCCTAGTAATTTATATTGAATTTGGAGAAATCCCATCAGGTTCCGAAACAGACAGTCTCATCATGAAGGCGTATGTAAAGGAGTCGAGAAGTTAAGACCCCCAGAAGTTGGGGGAAGACTGCCCTATTGTCTAGTTTTCTTCATACAACTCGAGGTCGATAATGAATTTAATTATACAACCATCAACAACGAATTCGATGAAAATTATGTCGCCCTCATCACCAACGAGGCTGAAAGAAACAGCTGCAGTCGTCGGCTTCGGTTCCTCTCAATAGAAAGCGAAGAGACCCACCACTCCTCTATAGTTGCACTTCCACCCCGCATCTGGGCATTTTTATCCTCCTTGGTTCCATTCAAATGTAGAACACTTGTGGTCACGTGTCTTGGGGATGCCTTTGGGTCTTTGAACTTCTTGGGGCGACTCCACGCCTTGGATCTTCTTTACTTCGATAAGAGAGCTGAATCCTTCCCTACCATCTCCGACTCCATTGTTCGCTCGAGCTTGATGACTTCCCTAGGGTTGAGTTTCCCTATTAGAAGACTGTCGAGCGGCATTGTAATGAAGCCAACAATAATCGAGTGATGTATCGTATTGCCACACTAGTAGTGTCCAACCCTCATCCGATGGGTAAGGAAATCGTCGATAGGCTCAGCCTTAAAGATTTCCTCGAACTCTTCCATGACTAGAGGCTCCTCGGCCTCTACGAACTTATATGTGCTGGAACTCCACAGTAAAACAGAAAGTTCCGGATCAAGCCCAGGCTTTTGGGAGGGCCCTACAGATGTTATGGGGGGCACAATTTGGCACATTCATAAAAAAATCGGGCCCACGTCACTCAGTGGGTGGGCGGGCCTGGCCCCCTCAGGCCCGCCCATCCCGCCGGGCCTGTTCCGGATCCATCCAGTCAGGTTTGCCTTCTTCTTTCCCGTAATTGATCCGGATTCTCCCCGAGCTCGAGTTCAGGGCATAGCTCTTGAAGCTCCGGAAACTTCAAGGTGGAACACGAATTCTTCTTTAGAGGATCCTAAATATAAACGGAGTAGGATTCATAGGATCCCAGAAAAGTAAACATTCTTCCTAGGATTTGACTTCACATTTATATTTTGTTGCTATGAACTAACACTATTTATTATTATCATAACAATAAGAAGCATAAGGATTATTATTCTAAAATAACATTGCAAAGATTGTTAGTGTTTAGGTTTAGTGAGTAAATATATAAAATAAAGCATTTCCTTAGTTTTCTTCAATATTGCTGACTTTGTTGCATGTATTAAAAAAATGTAGCATGTGGCTAGGTTTATTCAATTTTTTTCTTCAACTCTGATTATAAGTAAGTTTTAAGTAGAACAGCAATGAAAAAGCAAGCAACCGATTATGAAGGTATGCGATAAAGAAGCACATGCAAGATAAAGAGAGGCGAGGGATGGACAAGGCGTTAAAAGCCCACGCTAAATAGAGGGCGAACAATTTGAGCATTGCAAAAAAAAAAGCATACGACAAAATAATGTGTGCCATGACGGAAGATATTTTATGCGGCAATGTACCAGACAATCAACAAAAGTGTTATTTAGTGTATCAAATATGTACATTTATAAACGTTATATAACTTTTGACACTCATTTACATTTTTAATACTTTATTCATTTAAAGTAGTGTAATAGAGTCTATATAAATTAACATTATAGATTAAAATAAATACTCTCAACATATGTCTAGCGGATTCCTTACAATAGTTCAAGAAATAAAAATATGAACAAACAAAAATGACACAAATACAAAAATCATTATAAATCGACTATCTAATTTTCTATAAATATCGTAAACAAGACATAAAATTTCAGAACAACAAAACATTTTATAGTAAGCAATCTACTTTAGAAATATTTAATTTTTTATTTTACTATTTCTATAGATATATGTATTATTAGCACAAGCAAAGTATGTTTCTTTTGAAATATCATGGTTTTTGACGAGCTCACTGTCAACAAAAATCTCTATTTTCCATTCTTTTGGGCTTTCGTAAGTTTATTGCTATTTCGAATTTTATATATATATACAATCATATGAGACTGTATTGAGTTAATCGAATATTATACAGATCAAAAGGAATTTTTGATTCCATCAACAGTATCATGGTTGGGACGACTTATTTCACTATTATAAAAAACTAGCTGAGGCATGCAATATTTATGCTATTTTCTTTTGATGTTTTGAACACAGGATGCTGTAACCCTTACTTTATTAATTTTTTAATATATATATTAAACAATTAATATAATAGATACCTTGATGAATTACATTACTATATTTTTTTTTATATCTCAGATAACTGTCATAGGTATGCATGCTATCCATTGTTATACTGCCCTCAAACTTATAATAATAATAGTTTTAAATTTACCCTCGATATCATAAATGAGTATAATTCTTTGTATGTGTGTGTCTGAAATATATATTTGGTTCAATTGACACTAGCTTCAGAGCTACTAAAATTAATTATAATCAGTACAAATATACAAGATATATTAGAATATAAATAAATAGAGAAAAATAAAATAGTGACCTAACGACACGACTTGATGGATTAAAAATTCAATATTTTTTAGTATTGGGAACTAGATTTTTGGATGGAACTATTATTGAATTTAGTTTGATGAATACATTTTATGGTGAGCGTTTCCATTCTCTTCATGGGACTTCCCATATCTCTTGTAAGACATCTGTCAAAAGACGGTCTGAAGTTTGGTGATCCTTCGTTCAAGGATAACTATGATGTTCTTCCAGTTCCAATGTGGTGTTATTGGTGCATTATTATAGTGTATATATTATATATTCCATATCATAATATTGGAATACGGTCTGAGCTGGGATCTGGTACGGCGATTCGGTATTCGGTAGATTATTTATATGATATATAGAACTGCAAAAATGTATAGATATAATCAACGTCATATATTATATATATGTTATTAACCATGGCGTCAGAAAAACTGCTTAAATTTGAAAAAAAAGAAAGCAGATACAATTTCATTTGACATGACAAATTTACTGTATGAAAATTTAAATGCGAAAATAGACCTTTTAAATAACTTAAAAACAAGTATCCTCTTATTCTTTACCTTCTTAAAATCATAAAAGAACCCTAGTAGGATGTTATTTAAAAAATGGTTGTTGCGTCGAAATTTATTTTACTGAATTGGTACTAAATTCTATTAATGCAAATTGGAATGGAATAGCAATCATAAGTTGAACATATTTAGATTGTCTAAGTAATTTTCAAAATAATAAACAACAAAACAATTTTGCTTAATAACGAAAACTTTGACGCAAATTGGGGGGGGGGGATTAACCCCAAATCCAAATTCCTACGATCTTTACTTTCTAATGACTCAACTTTCGCGGGAGTGTCCGTTTCATATATCAATGCTTGGTTCCTATAAACCCTTATGTATAATATATTTGGGACTTTTAGGTTTGTGGAAGCTATTTACTAAGATGACTATAATCCAAGATGGAGAATATTAATATAAAATATATATGATTGCAGTATAAGGAAAGGAAAAAAAATGAAGAATAAATAACATGAATAACCTAATCAATCAATGGGGCATGCTTATTCCAGTCATTGATGGAACGTTGCCTACATAATTGATGAGCGCTGCATATGAAATTTATTTGACGTGCTGGTACATACTATGTATGACATAATATTTATTATGAGATAATGTATTATAAGTCAGTCAAAGCCCAAATAGACTGTTTCATAACAGATTCATGATAGAATAATTGATATATTATGTCTCATAACGTGGTTTTTCTGCCGAATAAGAAATATGATTAGATTTCAGGCGTTATAAGTAAAATAAATAGGGTAAGAATGCAGAAAACCAGGAAATTTGGAACGTCTGGTTCCCAAGGCTAGAAAAGAATTTATTTGATATTAAATCCACCGCTGGCAATGAATCCTTAGATTTCACTAGTCATAAATATGTTATGGGAAATGAAGGTAGCAGCAAAACTCTTTACTTTATTTCCCGCAGATGGCGCGGTTAGTTAGTTTGCTCTTGGTCTTAATGTATCAAGTATGGCATATTTGGGACACATTTGACCCTCAATGAAACGTAGAGTTGTCTTTGCCACAAATACGTCATTTAAGTATACATAACTTTAATTTGTCCTCTGGAACCAAGTGATAGCTAACCGTGTGCAACGAATATCTATTACGTTTAATCCCTAGATACGTGTTCCTCTTTTTTAATACTATAGATTTTGTAGTTTTTTATACAAATTGGATGTTTTATTTATTATTAAAAAGACGAAGGTTCATACATCTCTAAAAGCTTATGTGTTTGGTTAGCAAATTATACAGATTATCTTCGAATTCTTGATTTTGTATGGCATTCTATTTTTCTTATATCAACAGATTATTAAGATACATTTAACATTTATTTGGATATGTACAAAAAGCAAGAGTTAAGCGGAAGCTCCACCTCAAACTAGATATAAAAAATATCAAATGACATATATTATTCAAAGGTTTTTTAGCCTTTTAAGAGAGTTTTTGACATATTTATAATGAAATAGTATTATTTTTTTGCTCTGATAGATCTATTGATTTTATCATACTTATTATTTTATTTCAGAGAATATTGATTACTCAAACAAATATAATTTTCTGAATAATTAAATATCTCTCAGATAATTATCTATTCCAGTGACTTTTATCTAAGAATCATTTTACGTTTAAAATCATAATTCTTCCATTTGAGGAAGAAAATATTTTCGACCTAGATTCCACTAAGACCAATCTCAATCCTAAGGGACCCTTCAATTTATATTCGTGTCAAAACAGAGCTTTGAAATAGACTTTGTCAGACTTACTTTTTTTTCTTTAAAAATACTTTCGGTATATTTTTTTGTGTCACTTGAGGTTTTAATTCCTGAAAAATAAATCGTTCCATATATGATTTGATTTGTCACAAACATCATCAA
>CP045908.1:1744243-1763547 GCA_013387185.1 Caligus rogercresseyi
TTTTTTTTTTTTATTCAACAGTTCATGTAAAATTTATATACAAAACAATATATAAAATTGATGCTAATAAGTAAAAATACAATATATAAACATTTTAGTTCATAATTATAGCAACATACATGAACATACTACCTAATTTCTCCAAAAGTAAAACTTAAACTATTAAAACATAAATACTAAAAACGAAGTGTAAAGGATCATTTAAATTTTTTAAATTTCTTTAAAAGTAATTTTAAAGCATCTCTTAAGACGTTGGAACGGGAGGGGACATATTTCACCAAATCGCCAGCTAGCGTCCACGAGTTGTCCGTGACCGAAGGGATCCGGAGGTCCAATGCAGCATATCGAGCGGAGGCGGATATGCATATTGCCCTAAGGTCCAGCGGCTGCAGGGGACGATCCAATGTAAGGCTCTTTGCCACTAGGGCTTTGGCACTAAGTAGAGCGTTGTTTATAGCTTTTGTCTTCGCGGAAGCCCTTTGACTTGAAAGGCCAAATAAAATAGAGGCTTTGCAGTACTTTCCAGCGTTAGGTGCATCCAAGCCCCTTACATTTAGTTTAATGAATCTCACCAATATGTCTACCGATCGACACTCTGCAAAGGCGTGAATTATAGAGTTAAAAATAACACCACAGTCTTTGCAAGGGCGGGAAAACTTGAGGAGATTTGCCGAAATCAATAACTGTGAAGTAAATTGTCTTCCGTCCGTTATACAGCTAATAGAATGCCGGATACGATTACTCCACTCTCTCGGAAGATCCAGGAGTTTTAAGAATGCATCACAAATGAGATTGCACTCCGACAATCCCATATGCACAGGGGGAGTTAATTTAAAAACCAGGGCTTTAGCACATTATGGAGATTTGCCGCCCGTAACAAGGGAAACCGAAATCTTCCATGATTAAGAGAGTCATGGTGATGTAAGTTGTGGATAGTTAATATACCCTTATTGATTGCGAGTTTCTCAAGATCCTCCGGAGTTCCTAAGTTCTTGAAGAAATGCCTTTTTGAAGAATTATATCTTATGATATCAACAACGGAGTCCTTTTCAAATATTGGTGTGTTTTTCCAAATGATTCTTTGGGCACAACCCCAAGTAACCGAAAGGCTAGAGGTAATGCCGTTTGTTAGCTCAGAGCCAAACATAAGCCAGTGATAAATTTTATTAAATGAAACGCAACGCCTCCATTCACAAGAAGGATGTTTCGCTAAATTAAGGAAGACTTTTAAATAAATCTTGGGAATTATCGTAGCGAGTTGAACTATACCTCCTCCAAGAAGACCTCTCTTTCTTTTAATAGTTGGCAAATACATCCTATGAAATAATGCAGCCAGCCAATTGTTCTCATCTAAGATGGCTTTTTCCGCTATCAAAGGCGACGAAGAAGCTTTGTAGAGAACCAACGGAACTACTTTTGTGTTGTAGAGGTCAATTCTTTTCTGAAGACGGAAATTTCTCCATGACAAGATTTTTTGCATTATGATACAGCTGGTACTTGACCAATTCTTTTCATACACGCCGGTCCTACACCATACAATACCCAAAACCTCAATTGTAGGTTTCAATTTACAAGCACGGATTTGAGTACAAAAGACTGGGTTCCAAGAACCGATTGGTAAAATAGAGGTCTTATCTTTATTGACTGATAGACCTGAGCTAATTTCAAATTTATTAAAATATTCTAAAATAATCTCTATCCTTTTAATAAGCTGAGCTTCCGAGTTAGCTTGAAGCATTATGGTGACGTCATCTGCGTAGAGATCGATTATATGATGAGACCCCTCAAAGTCCACGCCAAATCCGCCAAACTTTCGAATTATCCTCTGAGCAAACTCCTCGATTGAGGCTATAAAAAGGAGAGGGGCCGAAGGACATCCTTGCCTACAGCTTTTCCCCAACTTGATGCTCTTGCTTTCTTGTCCATTTAAAGAAATAGTAGAGGATCCATTAAAAAGTAATGCACGAACAGGATTAAAAAAAATTCTCGGTAAAATATTTTTAACTGCCTTTAAAATTTGAATGTGTGAAATGGAATCAAACGCTTTTGAGAAATCAATAGCTACAATAGCGCCATATTTTCCATTCTTTCTGACCGAGTCTATTGAGGCTTGAATATTATAAGATATGTCGTGAATTTTTCGGTTTTTAAAAAACCCTTTTGATGGGGGCCTATTTTTTCATTTAAAAAAGCTCCCATTTGTTGAGCTAGGACACCCGAAAGTATCTTGTAGGATTCATTTAAAATCGTGATGGGCCTCCAATGGCTAAAATCAGATCCATCTCCCCTTTTTGGGATCAGCACAATTCTTCCTTGGATAATAAACTGGGCATCTTTCCTTTTTTCTCCATTTCTTTGCCTACCTTCAAAAGGAAGGGGGTAGTCTGGTCAGGAAATTTTGTGTAGATCTTCCCAACAATACCGTCCGGGCCACACGCTTTATTGAGCTTAAGATGTTTTGCGATATAATTTGAAATGCTTTGAAAAGAGTACACTGAATCCTGATTACTGGTGAGACATTTTCTTGGGCGGGGAAAATGTCCAACTCTTTCTTCAACTAGAGTCTGAAAGCGGCGATAGAAAAAATCTAAAATATCTTGATTATTTGTAAGGATCTTCTTACCATCAATAATCTTGGAGACAGAACGGGCCATATATTTTCCTCTCTCGAAAGGTCCCTAATTCGTTTGTTGCAGTCATTTTCACGGTTAACTTTAGATTCCATTTCAGCTTCCGCCACCTCAGCTAATCGAAAAGCGTTAATAGAGTCAGCCATACATGATCGAACAAGCAAGGATTCCTTTCCCAGCATCGTTTCTAATTGCCGATTCTCTTTCTCATATTTTACTTTTTTCTTCCTTTTAAAAGTAAAGGAAGTGGATATAATTATTTTATTCATCAGCTGTATAGCCTGAAAGGCCGAAAGACAATCTTTATAGCTAACTTCAAGAATCTTTTTAAGCTTGCAATGTATTCTCATCATCCAGAAGCCAGTATGGAACAATGATGTTGCTTTTTTTTGCGCTACACCAAAGCTCTATTTCCATAATTTTGTGGTCAGATGAAGGTTCGGAACGATAGCCTGCTTTTCTAATTTTTTGAACTAAGGAGGGAGAGGCCAAAGTTAAGTCCAACCTGGACTTTTTATTTCCTCTGGACCACGAAAAAGATCCTGGATTGTATTTCTCTAGGACATCAATTAGATCAAAACTCAAAATGACTTTTTTCAACATTGCGCTATTCGGATAAACATGCATTGGCTGATCTAAATCAACATTCATATCTCCAACCATAAGAATAGGCAACTTGTTGTCGTGCTGAGAGTTTAAAATAGCTTGGAAGAAGGGAGCCGACTTTACATTAGGCCCATAAGCATTAATTACATAGAATGTAACTCCGTTCGAAGATAAGCGCACTTTATGCCAATCACTCGCTCCCGAATATTCTTTGATGATATACCACATTGAGACTCTCTTCGTAATAAAGGTTAGGACTCCTCTCTTAGATCCTGAGCCGGTAAAACAATAGTGAAAACTTCTAGGGAGACAAAGGGGACAAGTATTCGAACAAGTAGAAGATGTGAGTGACTTTATATCTTGCAGACACATAATGTCTGCATTCAGAGACAGAAGATGCTTCATTAAGGCATGCCTGGCTAATCTCTCTTTTCCGCCCCTAGTGTTGAGGGAGATAATTTTCTTAATTCCTAACCAGTAGACGATTTAAAGGGAACAGGGCTATGGAGGAACTCTGTAATGAGAGTTTGCATTGAGAACATAACAAGAAATCTATGTTCTAGGAAGTTTCGAGGGGTTTAAATTCTTTTAGGGAGTTCGAAGAATTAGGCTTATCTCTTTTCCCTATAGATTGGGATCTAGTCCTATGCATTAAAATTAGACTAGGATTCAAGTGCGAGCTATTTTTATTCTTCGTAGAGTCGTTAAATACTCTAATAGGAGAAAGCGCTGGAGAGTCGCTTGATCTAACCTCATCTTTCACCTCCGGACAAGCGCATTTAATAAGGAGTAGGGTCCACATATTATTTTTTGGTTCATTATGGCTCTTTCAACATATGGGTTGCCGACAATGGTCTATGTAATAAATATGGTATCTCAAGGCTGTTGAGGATTTAACATGAGTTCAAAGATATGATAGCTTCTTAAAGGCCTGATCTAAGCCGTTTGGGAATCCAGTGATTCCTCTTATTCCACTCATTTTAACATTATTAGATTTGTGAACCGAACGAAAAATTTGACGCCGTTCCACAGAACAATCGTTCAATTGGCAAAATACTGACGGAGGGCGAGCTCTTGGAACGGAACGATATAATATCTCTTTCAGTGTTTCGTCTCATATTTTTTTTTTTTTACAATCATAAGGAATAACGAGTCATCACTTCCTCACAATATCTTGAAGGGTTCATGCTGTAATCCACAATGAAAATTATTTATTTATAACATTTTAAATATACATTGGACATTTGGAATCATACAGAAAATATTTAAATGCATTTACTAAATTGTACCATTCAAGAGTGGCAGCTAATATATTTTAACAACACGAATAGGATGCGCACTTAAAACTAGAGGCATATATACACTCAGAGAGTGCAAACCTCCACCGTCACGGGGTCCTTATGAGCCTTCCGAGGCGGATTTTTCACGACTGGGGCGGCGTAGAGGGACGGGGGAGGGTTCCCCTCGACGGAAATTCCGAGAGGAAGACGCTCCCGGCACCCGATTTCACAGCACAGCGACATCTATTGGCAGAGTAGGCTAACTTGAAATATTTATAGTATTTAGCTCATTTGCATCTTAAAGAAGCACTCAGAGATGCCAAATTTAATCACTTGTTCCTTTTGGCATTTCCAAACAACTCCACAAAGTTTCATCCGAATCCGTTCCGCACTTTTTGAGTTATCCTGTGACAAACAAACCAACCAACAAACCAACGCCAGTGAAAACAATACCTCCTTCGGTGGAGGTAGTAATGACTCCCGATATTGTTAGGCATTCCCTATAAGCTATAGCACTCAAAATAAATTGGAGTACACCAACACAACCACTTCAATTACATTTATGAGCTGAAAAATTATATACATAATAGGACTCCATGACCAATTATTTTCATAGTAAAGGATCGACGTAATTTAATTTACATATTATATATAAAAGACGATTCCTTGGGGGAAAGTATTTGGGAAGGATAATTTCTATTTGAGTGGTTTTACGATAATAGATATTTATATAATAGGCTTGGCTATATAGTCAAATGAATAGTCATCATTTTTATGTATTCCTGGTCGTTATAGTTATTGTTTTAACTCAATGTAATTGATTTTAAAATAAGGCTTGGCGGAATGGGTTTGGTGTCTTCGGTTCTTGGCCCCTTATTTGGCAATTCAATTATGAAGTTAAGAAATAAAGGCAAAATTAATGTTCGGTTTGGAATACTAAACTGTAATTAATAAATAAATATAAAATACATTAGAGTAGAAACTATCAATTAATTTTTATATAGGTAACATTGGCAAGGAATTATTTTAACCCCGACTGATATAGAAAGAGAAAAACAGCTGTCGATTAGAAAAATAGATACATCTTTCTTGTATCTCTTTATTATAGTATCAAATTAATCACAAACCTCTCACTTTATACTATTAATTTTCCTCAATGTAAGCATGGATTCTTTTGGCAATAGAGATTATTCTATGTCGACATTCTAGCCCCAATCAACAGGATTTTATATTTTTTCTATCTCAGGTCTGTAAAACATACCCAAATAAAGAATCCTTGCTATTTCTAGGCATACAAAGCAGTCCTAAGCATTACACACTAAAAGCAAGTGTTTAGGGCTAGTGATATTTATCATCTGATTTCATGATGAAAAATCCCTTGCTTTGATATTCTGGCAATCTACAAGAAATGAAGAAAAACATCAACTTGTGTTATCAAGTAAATATGCCCTCAACTTAGGTAATAAATACATTTTTGGGAAAGCATTTAAGACTCGTGACCTTGCGAACAAGAATCTCGGCATATTTGACACTTGTGATGCAACATTTTGAAGGCCTTCTATTCTCCTTCTCTGATAACCCGTTTGAGAATGTTGAATTATTCAATTGTGTGATCGGAACTCCACACATTCTTTGGATTAAATTAAGTTGTGATCTCATTGAAGCAAGTGATTTAATGTCCGGAGCATTTGAAGGACATTCGGAGTGACTCAGGGCAGAAGAGTCGTAACAGTCCCTGCTTTATAATTACATCCAATTGTACAATATCAATTATAATGTATCAACTTGTGGACAACTTGTTTTGTACATATATTTTGTGCAGCAAAATACCACCGTTCTCACTCCATAAGAACTAAACACACTCTCATACTCTCATGGACTAGCTTCGTTAAAACTCCTTGTCCAATAAAGGCAATTGCTAAATTGAAGATCAAATTATCGTCCCTCCTGAATCTAGTTTTTTATTCTTAGATTTTGTATTGCTTTAATATACTATTAACTGTGCTTTATTACCCAATCAACTAAAAAAAATCTTGGTATGGCCCTATACTAACTAATAAATGGCCTAAATTTATCAAAATATGTTCGCAGTCCTTGTATATCCTTAAAAAACGTATTCACTTTAACTTTATTGATCCATCACGTGGCGGAAAATAATAATAGTTATTATAATATAATTACATATTAATAGTATTAAAGATATCTATTAGGATAAACACAATTATACAAAAAAGGGCAAATCATGAAATTTATCAAAACGAAATTTGCAAAAAAAGAAAACACCTCATTCCTGAGGGTATTTTGATGGGAGAGTAAAAGGAAATGGGGCTTATTTGGCCTTGCCTTCGTCATACCAGCTGACTTGTCCGATGACATCATAGAAATCCGGAGTGGATGCGAGATTTCCGCACTTTGACTCCACGTAGGCAGAGAGATTGCTGGCAATATTTCGATCATGGTCTTGGAGGCGAGTTTGTGCATGGAGTTATTCTTATGCTTTCCTCGTGGCAAGTCGCTGAAACTGATCCCAAGCCAACTCGTAGATCCTCTTGATGACCTTGGCCATGTTCTTCTTGAAGTCTGCTGAGGCAAGGAGATCCTTGAGCTCAGAGAGTTTTCGTCAGGGATCTTCCGCTCCCATTCCAGGTTTCCGCGTCCCTCAGCAATCATAACGCTCAGATCCTCGTGCTTGGCCATCCAGTCCTTGAAGGTGATGGGGTACTGCTGTGGGCCGACCTCGCGGATGTAGAGGGCAAACACGATGAGATAGAAGTAGCGCTGGATGTTGTTCATGATTTTGTTCTTGAGGAAGAGCTGCCAGTCGTCAGAGGCGACGTCGAAGGTCATCTTGTCCTGGATGATGATTTCACGGAGTTTTGCACTCCGGTACCCTTTGGAGGGGGTGCCGCAAGGTCGATGAGCTTGTCCACTTGCGCCTTGGCGATCCGGGCATCCGGGTACTTTTGAATGAGCTCCTTGATTACTTCAAACTCTCCATGGTGAGGGCGTTCTTTTCCTTGGGGGCATCCGTGTCGATCCCGGGGAGTCCAGCTTCTTCTTCTTGAGGGCCTCCAGGATGTCGTCTGGGACGATGCCCTTCATGCAGTTGAGCTCCGTAGCGAGCTGGAACTCCTTCATGAGGGCCGCCATGACCATAGCCGTGGTGGTCCGGGAAATACCGCCCTGGCAGTTGAAGACGATGGGGGTCGAGGCGGAGGTGTCCTTGAGGAGGGACACGACCTGGTCGAAGCAGTCCTCGTCGGGGGAAGTGTCTGATTAAGAGGTACGCGAAGTGCGTCCACCTTGGACACCTTGACCACAAAAAGAAAAAAGAAAATGACGTTAGAAATAGCTGGGAAAAAGGGATGAAAGCTTTAGGTCGTTGGCTAATTTAAGATGAGCATTCTTCATTAGTACTTGGGATCAATATTGCATTAACGGAGGATTGAATGGAACCTGTCTTTTAAATATATATCTGTAGGCATATGAACAATTATGGTCATAAGTTGTGGTTTTAAATGGACTGAAATATAATCACCGGAACCGTTTGGGATCTGTGAATAAAAAGGAAACTAAATTGAGACTAAACTTAATATATTTTACGACGCACGAAAGGTTTTGATCGCAATTTGTTGTACAATCTGTTTATAAAAACCATATAAGTTTCGAACAATAAAGACCCATTCAACGACCGTTTCTATGCTAATTAGTACTCATTATCGTCAGTCTCATCGACTCTGGCATTCTCAACTTTGGATCTCGACCTCAGTCGCCAGGCCACTCAAGGAAATATACAAGTGCGTACAATTAGTAACGATGTACGATTGAACGTTCATGAAGAATTTCGTCTCGTATAGACATTTTATTGGACAGCCTAAAATCAATTAAAGAGGGATGCAGCCCTTTGAACATTATCCCACGACTTTTATAGGTTGAGAACCACTACTCTAGAGAACCGAGGCCAGAGTGGATGTCGCAAGACTTCTTAATGTTTGGCAAACCAGATCCTTTGGCCCATGCACGTCTTTTCATTTTCTGAAACGCTATATTGTTTCAAAAATATGTAAACATTTAAAATGGTTTGGGGTTAGAGTTTAATACGATATATACATTGTTAAAATTATATGCAGATGCAAGAGATCGAGAGGGTCATGCAGTGCTCTGCATCTATGCATCTGCAAATACTATGCTTGCAGTATATTATGGTGTATTTGGTTTTATCTATGTACAATGTTGGATTTATATAGATTTATTATATACACATATATATTCCCCTAATTAATATAAAGATGTTCAATAAAGTCACTTAGAGATCATTTTATATTTCGCCGCCTTTTTTCAAAATATTAGTTATCATTACATAATGTTAATTAAGCTATAAGTTAATGACTTATTTCAGGAATGAAGCTAAACTGCTCATTTATTTAATCATGTTATTTACAAAAAAAAGTACACAAGGCAACGAGGATTATTTATTCTTTTTTATATATTAAAAAGGTGGTGTTTTAAGACTCTAAGACCACTGGGATACTCATATGTCCGAGTCCAATACATGAAATTACCCGCCAAGTATTTGAAAGTTACTTAAATTCATAGAGATATAAAGACATAGAGAGCTCATTGGATTCTTTAGAGAAATACGTCATTGTGTCCATAATACAGTAGAACGACGATGTTTTCTATGCTATTGGAGGGAATAAGCTTAGAGAGCTTATTGGATTCTTCAGAGAAATACGGCATTGTGTCCAGAATACAGCTGAACGACGATGTTTTCTCTGCTATTGGAGGGAAATAAGCTTAGAGAACTTATTGGATTCTTCAGAGAAATACGGCATTGTGTCCAGAATACAGTGAACGACGATGTTTCTCTGCTATTGGAGGGAATAAGCTTAGAGAGCTTATTGGATTCTTCAGAGAAATATGGCATTGTGTCCAGAATACAGCTGAACGACGATGTTACTCTGCTATTGGAGGGAATAAGCTCTCTATATCTGTATAACTCTATGCTTTAATTATGATGACGTCACATGCTTTTTATTTACATTAATAAATGATATATTAAGTATAAGACGAAAGTGATAACTCCGGATTTCAAACAAAATTACATGATTCTATACATTTATTTCTCTAATGGGACTTAATTGCACACATCTTTAGTTTAAAAAATCAACCGTAAGTTAGTGTTCAGTTACAATTAATAAAGTTTTATTTATTACATAGTGTCTTTGGTAGAGCCTTGTACTTATAAAAATGAAAAGGTGTTTATAGAAATAAAGAAAGAGTTGAAAAAATAATTAGATGGTAATTGGAAGTTTTTGTAATTATTTACATGAGATGTAGGTTATCAAGTATCATTACGAAAAAATACACAGCAATTAGGATTATATTTTGGTCAAATAATAGAGACTTGCTCTTTCTTCTTCGCAAAATAGGATTGTTTGTTTAAAATATTCACCATGCTTGTACATGGAAATCTATAACCTGGAAGTGGATCTCCTTTCTTTTTATATCAAAAAGGAAAAGAAGAGATTTTCTATTCTTTTCCCCTTTCTTTTCCTTACGAAGGTAGTTACACTTTGACATAAAAAGGAGGGAAGTCATGTTCCAGGTTATAGATTTCCATGGTTTGTTAAAATCTCTGAGGTTCAGAGCTGTGTTTATTTTAATATCAATTTTGTGTAATCATCGAATATAAAGAAAATGAACAGTTCCGTTCATTTAATTATTGTTCCTTGAAACGAAGTTTGATTTTATATCTGTATACTAGATTTGCAATGTACAGCTAAAATGTTTTAAAAGCATGTTCCAAAAGGCTAAAAGATTTTTTATCGTTAAAACAGACATTTTCAGTGTTTTTGTTCATAAAACAGTTTCTTCGCTCAAGAGAGAAATGCGACAAATCAATTAATACATTGAACAATAAAAGTATGTTGGTTCATATATCATGATTTCTTTATATTTAAATGGAATTCGTATGATATAAAAAATCAACTCTATCATTTTTAAAAGACACTAAATGACTTCCCAATACATTCCCCTGAGGTTAATCGTGCAAGATGCAGATGCTAATATTTGCTACTGTTAGAAAAGTTAAGAGATCTACGATTTATATCTATATATTTCTAATTCTTACTATTCCGTTCTTCGCCATCTAAAGAAACACAAAAGAATAAAACATATTAAGAGATCCTTCCAAATGAAAATAAAAATATGACACTTTTTATTATAAATTGGATGATGATATATATAAATGTTTATTAAGGGTTTGATATTGACGTAGAAAGTCCATTTGTCCATAGAGGCGAAAAAACGTTAGCTCTCCCTCTTGCGTTTAAGAATTAATGATTTCTTGAAGTAACATATAAAGCATACAGTTTGAAAGTTTTCATAAATGTTTAGTAAATTTTAAAAATATTAAATATTGCTTATGTGATATAAATGTCAAGCAAATATTATTTCTCATACGATGACGTAGAGATCAGAGAAGTAATTGGGTCCTAAACTCATGAAGGAGTCACCTATTGACATCTATTTGTATATAAATATTCTACGATATTCTCATGGAGTGAACACACAAAGTTGGGTCTGCAATCACCTGGTTTCATATCAGACTGGATTCGAATCTTCTGTAATTCATTTTGGAATTTCTTATAAATATCACTTTCCATGACTTGCCACAAGGGGTTGAACAAATCATGCATTGGCAGTGACCTTCAGTTGTTGTATCAAAATAAAAAAGGATGTATCGATTACATAAATCTACCGCCAATGTTCAAATCTACCTGAGTACAGAATATAAATTAGCGAAATACAATACTTATACCAATCTGTTCTAAGTCTATGTGAATTAAATTGAACTTTGTATCTTAAAAATTGTTACATTTATTACTCGCTAGATGAACTGAAGTGTGTCGTCATAGAGTCTAAAATTGGGTAAATATAACGCAATTATTTTTGTGATTATTATTCATAAATAATAACCTTCTTGGAAGGTTCAACATGATCCAATATAAAATGAGGAGACCAATGACGTCTGGTGAGCCAGTGACGTCATCCCTGAGGGATTATGCATGAAAATAAGAGTGATCGCATCACCCATCGTGTTTGGTAGAAGCCTTGTTATTCAAATTACATTGGTTCGGACTAATACTGATATGAAATCCGGCAAATGCAGGGACCTTAAGCAAAGATTGTTTATCTGTCCTTCATTACCTCATTCTTCAGATCAACAAAGATGTTGGTGAGGGTAGAGATGCTCTCAAGCTTGGTCTTGACCTCCTCATTCTTGACGGATCTCTCATCGGGATGCTCGCCGTACTGATCCTGGAAATAGGTGAACTCATCACCGCGCTTCTTGACGATGTCTGCAAAGATTTCCTCCATCTTGGCAACGTCATCCGCCTTCTTTACCTCCAGATGATGGTTGAGCCTGAAATATAAAAAAAGTTATTTGAATTTTCCCGCGTATAAATGAAAGGACAAAAAAAGGTAGTGGATAGAGCTTGGAATTATTAATGTTAAAATTATATCACAACACCTTCATTATTAAGGCTAACGGATCAATCAAACAATAGTCTAACTTACTTTTATAACTTTGTTTTTAATTTTTACATGATTTACAATACAAAATGAGTAATATCATATCAGAAAGATATTTTATTGCCTCAATAAATATCCTATTAACCACATAAAATCTATTTTCTTAACAATATTGATCAACTCTAAATCAGTTATAGCGGAAAGGCTAACCTTGTATACTCCAATACTACCGACAGAACTGAAGACGATTCTCATCGCGACAGCGTCACGAATCACTGCGTTGGATCTGAAAATTCTACATGACGATTCTTGGACTTTGGCCTCAAAGAAATTGAATTATTTCTCATCATAATATAATATTATGAGGTTATAATTGTATTTAAATATATTAATATCGCTTTTAGGAATAACAAATATCAATTTTAAAGATCTTCTCTGAATGATCGTCATAATTGAGATACAATCCATATTAATTTCGAATTTTTGTATATCAAAAAAGTATATGTAGTTCATGGGCCAACCTGAGTGCTTAAGTTGGTACTTAGTAGTGAGAAAACGTGTTCTTATTATCAAGCTGATTCACATGAGTCCATATCTTAGTAATTCAATTAGTTCATAAAATAAAATGGAGGTAATCTAAGTGAAGTGATTTTGTGAGTGCTAAATCTTCATTTTTATAAAGATCAGTATTGATCAGTTTTATCTCCTTAAACATTTAAACGATGTAAGTAATCTTCGATAGAGCGTTCAAAATATCTAATAATAGTTATTAGAATAAAAATTGATTACATTATGAGAGAATATTATGAAAAATGAACACTATGTTTTTGGCGTGGAAAATGATGTTTAATGTCTTATTACAGCCTAGAATGCTTATAAACAAGATTTAAATCAAAGCTAACGGGACTTTAGCACCACCATTTCGTTTCCCCTTCAAATACAAATATTCAAATATTCCATATTGGAGGAAGATAAAATTATAAGCTTTGCAGTTTAATGAACAAAATCTGTTGGATAAAGGCCCAAAAAGAGGGGCATTTGTTTATTTATTAAAGCATAGATATTCAAGTATATAATTCGGCTAAAATACTTTCTCCAATATATATTGCAAGCTAAATATAAAGTGGGATTTTTAAACTGGTTTTATTTTTAGTGAGATCAGTATGTTCGAGTTGAAAACAATATCGAATGCATTTTTTAAAATTAAATATATGCAGGATTTTTTTTTACAATTCATAATTTCGTCAGTATTAATTAATTAATTATTAATAGAAAAGTAAAACTAAATTCCTATTTTTTTACGCTTTCATTGAATTACTGGAGCTGTTGTCATTTTTATGAGACACATATGCATAAATTTATAGGTTTTCATCTTCAGAAAGGTCTTAGTTTTATTTTAGATACATAGATTCATTTATATCGAATAATCAATAGAAAAGGATCTTATTTGTTTTGTTACATAAAAAACATTGGCTTCAAAAAGTCTTCGTTTAATATTGACTAATTATGTAACTATTTGAACCGATATATATTAATACTCGGTACCATTTATAGGCTCACCACTAATCGTCAGCCTCTAATATTTTCAGAGATTAATATAAGTTGGTTTCTTTGCTCATTTGAAGTGATATAATTACAATATCCATCTGTATAATGAATATTCATTAGAACACTACACGAGCGTCCAAGCCTTTGTAGTTCACGCGATTTCACGAATAAACTTTTCAGCTATTATCTCAATTGTCCTTCTTTTTCTATATCCTAACGTCAGAATGATTAAACTTGATTCGTCAGATATGAAGACCCAAGATAGGCATTCATTCTTTCTCAAGGTACTGTGAGGAGTGTCCTTATATAATATAAAAATATGTGATTTTGGATGAGTCCATTCAAAGACTTCAAACATGACATGGATCGAATCCCCATGAGAAGAGGCAATTGTGATCTTAATAATGGCATTATTGTGATACCTGAATTGATGTTCAAAGTAATACTGTTTTTTTTAAGAAACTTTACCGCTCCTTTTCTGTCCGCCAATCACGTTTGAGAAAGCATTGTTTATATTTCGACTATGGAATAATATTCTTTCATCATTTGTGTGTTTCCTTACTTTTCAGGATCTCTGGCCGTAAAGGGCAGTCCATTGACGTAGATAACGGGCTCTTGGCGAAGGTTGACCCAGAAGATGTGCTTCTCATCCCCGTACTTCTTAATGATTGGCTCCAGACACTTTCGAAAGCCCTTCATCGTGGGCTGACCCGTACCAAAGACAGGAAATCCCGGAAGCTGTAAAAAAAAGAATGAAATTACTTATAAGACTTCCTGTATGACATGCCTAACGTTGTATAAGATGACAGAAGATTCCATTTATTTTATGTCGTTGGGAAAAGCATAATAATAAGCCTTTGATTTTTATATATAAATAATGTCCTAATTAAAAAAAAATAATTGATTCCTATTTTGACAGATTATATTTTTTTAATTATTACATTAGACATTAACTATTACATTTTATTACTTAAGCTTATTATTTCAAAGATTTGAAAGCTATACAAGTTAAATTTATTTAGATAAAAGCACGAAGAAGCCTATATTTCTTTTACACCATATGTTTTGTGGGTTTTCTTAGTATATTAATTCGTTAAAGAATGATTTAAAACAGGCATTATAGGTACAGCTTAAATAGAGAATTAATAATAGTTAGAAATTTATTACTGTTTACAATAGACAAACATATAAAAAAGAGAATAAAATTATTTTATATAATCCATTAAGCATAATCAATGCTGAATTTATTCATTAACAATTAAAGTATATATAAACAAGATTTGTAATTAAAATGAATCCTATAGGACGATAAATTACAAAGACTCTTGAACGTTTTTTTTAAATACTATTGATGATTATATGACAATGTTAAGGGATTGAAGTTAGATGTTAAAAGAGCAAATCTCTTCATTAATTAAGTTTATGGATATTCAACAAAGGATTATTTTTTTCCAAGCAGGAATTGTGGACACTTTGCAAACTTTTCACTTGACATCCTGGGCCTATACATAGCTTCAAATATGTAATGCAATCTATTTGTAGACTTCAAAAACATTTTGCGATGCATCATTGTATATATAGAGTCTCATAGTTTATATCACTCTAGAATTCAACCTACGACTCGTCATTCATTGAGCAAGTTAATAATAATGTTTTTTGGGGGTCTCCAATATCTACAATATGAGAAGACTAATTGAAGCTTACACAGATGAACAGTAAAGAAAAAAACGGAGGAATCAAAATATAGATCCAATGTGTATGAATACAATATAAACTAGAGGCATATATACACTCAGAGAGTGCAAACCTCCGCCGTCACGGGTCCTTATGAACCTTCCGAGGCGGATTTTTCACGACTAAGGCGGCGTAGAGGGACGGGGGAGGGTTCCCTCGACGGAAATTCCGAGAGGAAGACGCTCCCGGCACCCGATTTTACAGCATAGCGACATCTATTGGCAGAGTAGGCTAACTTGAAAATTTAGTATTATTTAGCTCATTTGGCGCCTTAATTCTGCACTCAGAGATGCCAAAATTTAATCACTTCTTCCTTTTGGCACTTCCAACACCTCCACAAAATTTCATCTAAATCCGTTCAGCACTTTTTGAGTTATCCTGACTGACAAAAAACCAACAAAAACAACAAACGCCAGTGAAAACAATACCTCCTTCGGCGGAGGTAAAAAGTGAGCTTGTTTAGCTCTAAGAATAGACCCACTTCGTTGTAACCTAATACGGTATCAAAAATATTGAACTCTCTATGAACTGTGTTCTTTATGATAAAAATATCACTAAAAGTGCAATAACATTTAAATATTTTCAAAACTATAAACTCAAAGAGACAGTTTTCAAATATTATATGTATTCTTTGAGTTGCCATATCTTCATATTCATCACAATGATAATATTTTTTTTTTCGGTTAAAAACATTTTATTTCGGTTGACTGCAAAATTTTATACAGTGTAAAATAAAATACACTAAAATTATATACAGAAACAGAGTAAAACTATTCATGCAGTTGCAAAAATCATAAATGAACATTGTATTCATATTTTTTAATAGTTGCATGTTAGAAGAAAAATGTTTCAAAGTGAATGCCGCTACTCTGTATCGTTAATGATATTTTTTTAGGAAAACTTTTTATCAAGTTTTCATATACCGTCCTGGCCTTGACTCCCGTACGGTCTTCTGGGCCTTTACGGCTTTACCTTTACTCTGTGTAGATGTATTATGTCGTATGAAGAAGTTTTTTGAAGTCTTTAAATGTTATAATATTAAATTTGCTCGGCATCCAAACAATCCTTTTCAATCTTATATAGATAACAAGAGATTCTAATTCTATTCTTGAAACGTGATTGGTAGAGAGAAAAAAGAAGAGGGAATAGCATCACAAAAGCAGTTGGCATTATTTAATACTGCAACACTTTACTCGCGGCCTTTAAGTTGGTAACATCAGACATTTGAAATAAGGATAAGAACATCCTTTAGAAGTGTATCTTGCCATTGGCCTTTATTCATGACGTCATTGGCGTGAAGTGACTGCTCCAATGGCATCTACTCATATTAGTACAATAAAGGAACTGTTCATATTTAAGGGGAAAATGAATAAGAATTTTGTTTGCTCTGACGATAAATGGATTACTTAGACTATGGGACGTAGAAATAAAAGGAAAGAAGGCTGTCAATTGTCCAAATCGAGAACATCCCCTTTTTCTTATTTCTAATTATAGAGATCCACTCGATATTTATCTCTTTATGAAAAATGATGGCAAGATGACGTCATGCAAATACACTTACGCGTCGGAAGTTGGGAGCGCCCTCTGTATGTGGGGCTTCCTTGACGAGTTTATCGATCCCCTCGAAGTGATCCGTCATCCCTTGTAGCTATCGGCTTTCTCCATTTTTATGGGTTACTAGGACCAAGGTCGACTCAAAATAAACCCTGAAAAATAAAAAAACAATGGATTCCTTTAAAACATATTTACTAAATCCAAAGACCAAAGAAAAAACCACTTAAGCATCAATAGAATAAAAAACAATTTTTTCATTCATGAATATCTTTATTAATCTTTTGAGTGTCTCTTGGAGGGTATTAATAGGTATTTGATAAGCCCCTCCTCCTTTCTCTATTTTTGGCCTTACAATAACTTTCTTGGTATGCTTATGTACTCCCCATGTCAAGCAGGAGGGACAAAGTGGAATTCCAAGTGCTCCCTCTCACTTTTTTAAAGTGTAGAAACACTATTTGACTATAATTATTTCATTTACTTAAATAAACATACTAAAAACTATTAATTTTGGCGGAAAAAACTTACTGTTTGCGATTTTTTTTAATGACAATTATAAAACAAATAAAAACTCAATCATGGACGTTTATAATTTTCGTATAAATACATAAATATACAATATTGAATTTCTGAGCATTTAGTTTTTGGTGTATATATATATTACAATCTTTTATTAAACTTCCACTACCGATCCTCTTTAGTTTATGGAAACAATATATAATATATGTTGGTCCAGTTTCATGGGGAATCAAGGGCTTATAACCTCTCATAATTGACTCAAAATCATCCTCTAACTTTCCTCCCAATAATGTTTTTGTTGCATTCAAATGCCATTAGAAACATGTATCTATCAAATTGAATTATATATATATATTTATATATGTTAATGTTCTTTATAACATATATTAAGATATTATTCATAAATGGGAAATAAATCCTTTATATATTGAAGTTAATAACACAATGTTTTGTGAAAAACCATTCGTTTGCTTCATTTTTATAAATATAAAAGTATTCCTGGGGCTTAAATGACTTATATGAGAAGTGTGCTTGGGTAACCTCATCATTTTCCTTCCGTTCCACGAAAAAATTGAATAACTAACTAATAAAAACAATACAGGGTTTTTTTGTAAAAGGTTTTAAATACCTATTTAGTAAATACTCTCAATACGGCATATTTTTGCTTTTTTAAAGCATATGTAGATATATCAGTAGATAGAAATGAAAGCCATATAAAAGAATTTCTAAAATATGTTATAAATAAATACGATTTTTGTGCGCAAATGTTTATTTAATGGGAATGAAAATAACGATATTTAAAAAAAGTATAATTAACGTCTAATGTACAACTGAATGACAATATCAATAATGCTTATAAAGATATATGAAGCACAACGGAATACATTTTCCAGTTTTAATTTAGTTATCTGATCACAAAAAGTATGATTTCAAAATGTATTTTAACTTATAAGGTACATTTTTATGATCTCAATGTTTTTAAAAGCATTCATATATCTAGAAACAATTCAATGTTCGATGAACTAACTTTTTTGTCGAATCAGGAATTAAAATATCTGATTATAAGTACAATAAATGCTTTCCTCTTGATGAAGGAACTTTCCATTTTCAATGATTTTTAGAGAGTATTTGCTGTATAATGACGTGCTCTTGGCCTGCACAGAAACTGAGGGCATCAAAATAAAGAAGGCAGCCTTTTTTAAGGATTCATGATTGTAGATCACATGCAGGTCACTTGTTTCAGACTCTTGCAAAAAAAAAAAACAGAAGTGATCCACTAAAGGCAAATATAAATCGTAAACAAGTATATAATTGTTAAATAAATATATAAATTGTCAAATAAATATTAATTGTTTAAACAAATATATAAATTGTTAAATAAATATATAAATTGTCAAATAAATATGTAAAATTGTTAAATAATATAAGATTGTTAAATAAATATATAAATGGTTAAATAAATACATTTTGTTAAATAAAACTATAAATTGTTAAATAAATTTATGATAAGATCTACCTGGCGACACCAAATAAAAGCACTCTTTATACTAATTTTTCTTACTCAAGATGTCGTTTTTGTTAATATTAATAAAAGTGATTGCACTTTTACACAATGAAAATATTTACTGGATTTTTGTACTATGGAAGCAACGTTACCTAGGCTGGTAGACCGAATCCAAAAAACAACACTCACAAAATAAACCAGAGAGTCCACCTCTCCACAATTGGTCTTATCACCCTCAGAGACAACTATTTCCCCCCCTACAGTTTTGGCCCTTTTCTTCACCCATTTTGAGTGCACTCAAAGTGTTTTAAATATAGCTTTGTTGTCCTTAGAGGAGGGAAGGAAAGACCTGACCCTTCTCAGGAGGGGAGGTGGTGTTCGTGCAACCCACCA